>CAUYPK010095933.1:0-15967 GCA_963574355.1 Loris lydekkerianus | reverse complement strand
CAAAAATTAATTTCATACTAGGGCTGAGTACATTGGATACTTTTTCTTCCATTCTTGAGATACTTTACTAAGAAGAATATGTTCCAGCTCCATCCATGTAAACATGAATGAGGTAAAGTCTCCATCTTTCTTTAAGGCTGCATAATATTCCATGGTTTACATATACCAAGGTTTTTTAATTTATTCGTGGATTGATGGGCACTTGGGCTTTTTCCATGACTTAGAAATTGTGAATTGGGCTGCAATAAACAATCTGGTGCAAATATCTTTGTTGCAATATGATTTTTGGTCTTCTGGGTATATACCTAGAAGAGGAATTCTAGGATTGAATGGCAGGTCTATTTTTAGACCTCTAAGTGTTCTCCAAACATCTTTCCAGAAGGAATGTATTAATTTGCATTCCCACCAGCAGTGCAGTAGTGTTCCCTTTTCTCCACATCCATGCCAACATCTCTGGTCTAGGGATTTTGTGATATGATCTTACTGGAGTTAGATGGTATCTCAAGGTAGTTTTGATTTGCATTTCTCTGATGATTAAAGATGATGAGCATTTTTTCATATGTCTGTAGGGCGTGCGCCTGTCTTTTTCAGAGAAGTTTCTTTTCAAGTCCCTAGCCCAGCCTGGGATGGAATCACTTGAACTTCTCTTGCTTATACGTTCGAGTTCTCTGTGGATTCTTGTTATTAAGCCATTGTTGGAGTCATAACCTGCAATTATCTTCTCCCATTCTGAGGGCTGTCTGCCCGCTTTGCTTACTGTGTTCTTGGCTGTGCAGAAGCTTTTTAGTTTGACCAGGTCTCAGTAGTGTATTTTTGAAGCTGCTTCAATTGCCATGGGGGTCCTCCTCATAAAATACTTGCCCAGACCATTTTCTTCAAGGGCTTTCCCTGCACTCTCTTCTAGTATTTTTATATTCTCATGTCTTAAGTTAAAATTTTTAATCTAGTAAGAGTCTATCTTAGTTACTGGTAAAAGGTGTGGGTCCAATTTCAGTCTTCTACAGGTTGCCAGCCAATTCACCCAGCACCATTTGTTAAATAGGGAATCTTTTCCCCACTGAATGTTTTAATGGCTTGTCAAAGATCAGATAACGATAAGCAGCTGGATTCATCTCTTGGTTCTCTATTCTGTTTCAGACATCTACTTCTCTGTTTTTGTGCCAATAGCATGCTGTTTTGATCACTATTGATTTATAGTATATTCTGAGGTCTGGTAGCATAATTCCTCCTGCTTTGTTTTTATTTCTGAGTAATGTCTTGACTATTCAAGTGTTCATTTTGATTCCATATAAAACTAAGTATATTTTTTCAATATCTTTAAAGTATGAAAAAAGGGCTTTAATAGGCATTGAATTAAAATTGTATATTGCTTTGGGTAGTATGAACATTTTAACAATGTTGATTCTTCCCAGTCATGAGCATGGTTGACGCCCATTCTTGTTGGGTGCATAAATGTTAATTGAAATCTCATGATGTGAGTGTTCCTCTTAACAAATGTGAAGTGACCATTTTTATCTTTCCTTTCTTTTGCTGGTTTAAAGCCTATTGTACCTGCAAATAAAGTGGCAACACCTGCTTTTTTCTGGTTTCCATTTTCTGAATTATACATGCCCATCCCTTCACCCTGAGTCTATATTTATCTTTTGAGGTAAAATGAGATTCTTGTATGCAGCAGATATCTGGCCTGAGATTTTGTATCAAATCAGCCAACCTGTACCTCTTTAGAGGACAATTTAAGTTATTCCCATTAATTGAGAGTATTGATACACCTGGTAGTATTTTGGTTATCAAATTTTTCAAATGTTCAGTGGACATTTTTAATCCTTTCACCACTGTGTAACTTGGAGTTTGATCAAAAGTTTCTGAGTTAGTTTACTTTGGTTGGAGAACATTGTGCTGGTCATTTTGGAAGATTGGTGTGTGAATATCCTGGAGAGCTGGTTTAGTTATGGCAAATTTCTTCAACAGGTGAATGTCATTAAAGCTTTTAATTTCTCCATCATAAATGAAACTCAGTTTATCTGGATACAGGATTCTGAATTGAAAGTTGTTTTATTTTAGAAGGTTGAACATCGATGACCATTCTGTTCTGGCTTTAAAAGTTTCAGCAGAGAGATCTGTAGTCCTTTTAATATTCTTCCCATTGTAGATTATGGTTTTCTTATATATGGCTGCTTGCAGAATTTTCTCCTTCATATTAACTTTGGCAAAGTTAATTATAATGTGTCTGTGAGATGCTCTATTTGGATTGAGTGGTACTGAAATTGTGAAACTGCTGTCTGAATTTCTGTATCTCTTGCTATGTTGGGGAAGTACTCCTCAGTTATTTTTTGGAAGAAACTTCTGTGCCTTTTGGAACATCTTTTTCTCTTTCACAGATTCCTATAAGGCAAATGTTTGCTTTTTTTTAGTATTCTCACAGCTTTCTAAGAGAAAGGTCTGTTTTTGCTCTCCAGTTCTCTTCCTCTTTGAGCATTTGGGAGCATTTAAAAGCTTTGTCTTCAATGTCAGTTATTCTTTCTTCTGCCTACTCCATTCTATTACTGAGGGATTCTACTGTATTTCTCATATGTTGAAGGGCTACAAATTCTTTTCTCAATGTGTCAAAATCTTTGGTGATTTTTTTCTTGAATTTATTGAATTATTGAGACAACTTTTGAATTACTCCTTGAAATTCTATTTTCATCTTTACCTCCATTTTGTTGATCTTATTTGCAATCTAAATTCTCAACTTGATTTCTGCCATCTCAGCCATTTGTTCATGAATGGGTTCATCTGGTGTATATTTTTTGTCATTTCTTGGGGAATTTGATCTACTCTGATTATTCATGTTGTCAGAGTTTTTCCACTGATTTTGCCCCATGATTATTTTTCACTGTTTGTCTAGATAAGGTGAAATTTGATTGGGGACTCCTGGAGTTGTGGTTAACCAGCTCTTTTCCAAGAATATGGGACTGGTGACTATAGCCTTTTTTTGTACAGATTTGCAAAGGACCTGTACAGTATTACAGTCTGAGGCTCTGGGGACTTGCTTGGTTTGGGGTACGTGGCTCTGTCTGGTATTCAGCTGGTCTTTGTCCAATCCTAATGGATCAGTGACTGCAGGTTGAACTCTCAGCTGTGGAGAAATACAAGCAACTAAGTTACACCACCCCCCATGGGTAACAACTGGAAGAGGATAATCAATCCTTCCACTGCCACACAACCAGGGTACCACCCCAGAGGGTCTGTGGGTGATTGGCCCAGTTTAGGAGTTCCAATCCAATTGACCCAGTCAGTACCAACACTCAAGTGGGAAAAGTGAAAAGGTCTCCAGCAACTAGACAGTAGAGGTCTACTGGCTGCTCAAATGTGTCTCACTTTGGTGCTCTGTGGAGTCAGAAAGGCCCACCCAGCAGTAGTGGTGGACCATGGGACCGGTATCTCTTTCCCCACATTGCACCTCTTTTACACCCAGTCACTAGTAACCCCATGGGGCTGTGGTCCTGCTCCCTCCAATAAGCAGATATGCCAGGGCTTTTCACCTGCCAGAGTCAAAGGAAAGTCAATGCCCCCTTGGCCTGACCACCACCCTCTGCCACCAGCTGGCTGGAGGAGCTGAGGCCTGCCTGCCTTGGGTACTCAATGACAGTTGGGGAGTGTTCCACCTGAGCTCGGACTGAACGTGAGGATAACAAGTCAGGAAATTATTTTCTTCCTCAGCCTCTGTGCCTTTGCCCCAGTTGCTCTGCATCACTGGTATCCCTATAGGGCGAGGTCTTGCTTCCTCTGGCAGTCCTCAGAGATGGGGAGGTATCCCTTGAAAATTAAACCATGGCAGTATTGCTCTACTGTTGCTGAACCTTCTTGGGAGGTGTCCTTGCACGGCTCCCAGGTAGCTCCCAGGGCCAGGGAGGTAGTTGTATTGGCGGCTCCAGGAGCAAGGGGTGTGTGGTTCCAGCAGCAGCGCATGGTGTTTGGGGCATAGTTCTGGCAGGATGGAGTGTCTTGTGGCTCCAGCAGGGTAGTGCCGCAGTGGCTTGGCAGGGCAGGGCGTTCGGTACAGGGCTATGGCATGGCAAGCCTGCGATAACTCTGGCACGGTGGTGGCAGTGAGCAGTTCTGGCTGGTGGGGCGTGGGGTTCACGGTTCTGGCATGGCAGTGTGTGCAGCGAAGGGCTCTGGCAGGGTGGGGTGTGTGGCTCTCAAGCCTTCTCCCGCAGCTGGTTTGCACTTTCATAGAGCCAAGCGTGAAAGCCTCCCCACCTTTGTCTGCACTACTGTTGGGCTCTCTGTTACACTGCAGCTTTTCTACCACAGCCCTTGCAGTGTCTGGACCTGGCCATGAGCCACAGACATTCTGGTCTCCACAGGGGTTAGGCTTTTGGACAATCATCGAGGGGGTAGGGGTGGACTGGAATTTCAAAATGGTAGGAAAACTGTTAGTTCAACTTTCATTCCTGGCAAGAGAGTGCTCAAGGTCACAGAAATTCCCTCTGAAGAAGTAGTCTCCACTTCCTTAAACTCTCTCCTGTGGGGTGAGACAAGGTCCTCAGTTCAATAAAATAAACTCTCTTGGTGTAGATGATGGACACTTTTCCTTTGGGATGAGTTTTGTACCTGAAATTTGCTTCCTTGGAGTTTTCCTCAGCAGAGGTGACCAGCAGTTATCACTCTTTTCTCTCAGTTTAGCTCCCAGTCTTCAGCTTTATTGGGTACTTTCTAGTTATTATCCTTCCCTCTGGATGGGAGCTTCTGTTGAAATCTGATTCCAGACAGCCGTCTTGCTTCTCCCTTGAGACAGAGTCTTCTTATGTGGCCCTTGGGAGAATGTCGTGGCATCACAGCTCATACCAACCTCAAACTCTTGAGCTTAAGTGATTCTCTTGTCTCGGCCTCCCTAGTAGCTGGGACTAAAGGTGCCCACCACAACGCCTGGCTAGTTTGTTGTTGCAGTTGTCATTGTTGTTTTAGCTGGCCCAGACCCAGGTTTTGAACCCGCCAACCTCAGTGTATGTGGCACAGTAACCATTGTGCTATGGGTGCTGAGCCATAAATATTAAGATGCCTTAATCACCCCTCCAAATCCAGAATTTTTCCTATTATACATTTTTTTCTAGCAAAGTAGTTGGCTCCAAAAGCTTTTTTCACAAGCATTCTCGACATATTTGGATTTTCATGGTAGTGTTAAATATTTGTCTCACTAGATCAAAAGTTTCTAACCTGGAGCCTAGGTATCAAAATTTTTCTTTGCTATTGTGTTTTTCTGGGGAGGGTTTCATATCCTTTATTAAGTTCTCAAATGGGTTACCTTCCCCTTAATAATTTTGACTGTTTTTTTTAGAGCAGTTTTGTGTTTTGGAAATAAGCAAGGATCAATTGGAAGCTGTCTGATGGTTAATGTGAGTATGTAACTGGAAATTGCTGAATTTGGTCAAGAAAATGTGCTTTCAAACTAGTGATACTTGGGGCTTCTATGTGCCCTAAAAGCTGGCTTTGATGTATATTAACTAAAAGTGTTTCAGAAATATTTTGATCAATGACAACATCATTGAACTAGATGTATTGTGATGATGTTGAATGGGGATGGTATTAATTTGAATGTATTAGCTCTGGCTTACTGATTTGAAATAGTCTATTTTTTCATAATCATAACATGTACTCCAAGAAAAATATTTTACTAATGTTTTAGAAATACAAGGTTGGATTTCACAGAATTATCAAATCTGAGATAACAGAACTAGTTGGGAAACTTGAAATATTTATGCTTTATTTTAATGGTCATTAAACTAGTGTTTTTATTTTTCATATGAAGATCTTGAGGCCAAGACTGGTTAAATGATTTATCCAGGTCATATGGTTGGATGATGATAAATTAAGAGCAAGAATCCAAGTCTATGGAGCTGTATACTAGTATCACACTGCTTTATGTCATGCTATTTTTCACAGTGGCACAAGTTACATCAAGAGATTGGCAGAAACCACCTTAAGATTTTCATAAGGAGCAGTGTTTGCAAAGTGTTGTTCCCAAAGTGTAGATCTGCAAAAATCATCATCATCTGGGCACTTGTAGGAGGTGCATATTCTTAGGCCAAACTCTAGACGTACTCAGTAACAAACTCTGGGATTAAGGCCTAGCAATCTGTGTTTTTACTTTATTTTTATTTCTTTGCTTATTTTTTTCATTTTTTTCTTTTTATTTTCTTGTTTTTGTTGTTGTTGTTGAGGCAGAGTGCAGTAGCATCCTGAGATCACTGGAACCTCAGACTTGGGCTGTTGGTATCCTGCTGCGTCAGCCTTCAGATGCCACTGGGACTACAGGCGCTTGCTGCAGTGCCCAGGTGGGTTTTTTTTTTTTTTTCACTTTTTTATGAGTTGGGGGTCTCACTCTCACTCAGGCAAGTCTCAAACTCCTGAGCTCAAGCAATTCTTCCTCCTTAGCCTCCCATAGTGCTGGGATTACAGGCATGAGCCACTATGCTCTGTAGCAATCTGTGTTTTAACAAACTTGCCAAAGGGTTCTGATGAACATCCAAGTTTGAGAACCACTGGTATACAATATTGTTTCTCTCCTCAGGCTGAATATTATAATCATCCAGAAAATACTGGTGCATAATGTTCTTTGCCCCTCAAGAATCTCCCAAGTGAGGCCTGAGCGTTTATTGTTTTGTAATAAAATAAATGTTTTATTTTAGAATAATTTTAAATTAATAGAAAAGTTATAAAGATAGTACAGAGGGTTCCTGTCTGCCTTTGACCTAGGTTACTGTTTAATGTTAACATATTACATAACTATAGTACATTTACCAAAACTTTGGAGTTAACATTGCTACATTACTACAAACTACAGACTTTATTCAGATTTCAGTATTTTTCCCCCTAATATCATGTTTATATTCCAGAATCCATTTGAGAATCCCTCATTGTATTTAATCACTTTGTCTCCTTAGCCTTCTCTGGTCCTTAGTTTTTTTATGATCTTGACAAATATAATTGGTCAGGTCTTCTAGGGAATGTCATCAGTTATCTTGACAAGTCATCTTGTCTGATGTTTTTCTCATCCTTAGATTGGAACTTAGGAGTTTGGGGAAGATTAATACAAAGATGAAGCACCATTTTCACCACATCATGAAGGGTGAGGGGAGGGGAAGGGGGAAGTCAGGTGGAGGAAGAGTAATCAGTGGGAACTCACCCATTGTGCATATTCCAAGGGTACATGTCAAATTTATTAAGAGTAGAGTATAAATGTCTTAACACAAGTAAGTGAGGTGAAAGCTATGTTAACCAGTTTTATGTAAGCATTCTAAAGTGTATATAAAATCAGCACATTGTATCCCATAAATGCATTAATGTACAAAGTTATGATTTAATTAAAAAAGGATATATCCTATCAATGTAGCTCAACATTTGACATGCTGACTTTGATCTCCTGGCTAAAGTGGTGTTTGCCAGCCTTCTTTGAAGTTACTATATTTTCCTTACCATACTCTGTGCTTCAGAAGCAAGTCATTGGATCCAGCCCACACTCAAAGAGGAGAGGGGAAATTAGGCTATACTTAACTAAAGAGTGGGATATCTACATACATTATTTGGAGTTGCTCAGTTTGGAAGATTTATCTCTTCTATTTATCCACTCATTAGTATCAGGATAGATTCATGGATAGTTACTTTGTACCTTGGGTTATAACACAATACTGTTATTTATTTTCTTCCTCATATTTTTCCATCTTTGGACATTGTGAGCTCATAAACTTTGGCTCCAGTGTCTCTCTGACCTATCCTCATCCTTTTGCATTTTGAGCACTTCTTTACTTTCTGACACTACATGATGCTCCAACCCTAAAATTACCTATTTCTCCAAGAAACTGAGCACCACCTTTTAAATGCTGTTCAGGTGATTCTCATGTAGAATAAGTAGGAACCACTAATACTGAGGGTGGACCATATTATTTTTTAGATTTCCTAATTCTATGATCAGACCAAATTCTTGTATCCTCAAATAATTTAATCATATTTGATTCATTCTTGACCCTCCTTTACCCTTTTTGTTCAATCTTTTAACCAAAAGTGTTTTCTCCTTCTCAAGATCTAGAAAACTCCTTCTTAAAATTTAATGTACATAGACTCTGGTCAAAATGCAGATTCTGGTTCAGTAAGTCTGTGGTAAGACCCCATGATTCTGTATTCAGGAAAGCAAGTAATAATAGGTATGCTGTCAATCCATGAACCACACTTTAAGTGGAAGTAAGGATCAGAACAAAGAGCCTCCATGGTTTGTCTGACCCCATTCTACTTTGCAGCTTCATCATCTGTGCATTTCTTCATCTACCCTGCACTCAGACTAACCTATCTACTCACCATTTGTGGTGTGCAGTTTCTGATGTGGACCCCAATGGTCATGGAAATTCATGCCCTTGTGTAATCCTATTCCCTTGGGAGAGGGGTGGACCTAATGACATGCTTCTAATCAATAAAATACAGCAAAAGTTACAGGGTGTCACTTTTGTGTTTAGATTACAGAAGACAATGATTATTTTCTTGCTTATGTTCTCATTTGCTGGCACTCTTGCCTAGGCTCTTGGTGCTCACTCTGATGAAGCAAGCTGCCATGCTGTGAGATGCTCTGTAGAGCGGGCCACATGGCAAAGAACCAAGGGAGGCCTCTGGCAAACAGCTTGAGAGGAACTTCAAACTTGGCACAATTAGCCTGTGAAGAACTGAATCCTGCCAACAATCATGTGAGTAAGCTAGTAAGTAGATCCTTCCCAGTGAAGCCTTGAAAAGACTGCAGCCTGTGAAAGCCTGAGATGGAGCACACATCCAAGTCATCCCTGGATTCCTGATCCACAGAAACCACAAGATAATAAATGTGTGTTGTCTTCAATTGCTAACTTTGGGGGTAATTTGTTATGCAGCAGTAGATAACTAGTACATCATTTACTAAATGCACAATGCAATGAATTCCTGTCGCATCCTTCTCATCCTGCAAAGGTAAACTCAGACACTGCTTTCTCTCTCATTTACTCCACAGTATTTGTTGAATGCATACTATATGCTAGGTACTACATTAAGCGCCAAGGGATAAGTGGTAGACAAAACATATAATCTCTGCCCTCACACAGCATACATTCTTTTGTATAGGTGTTCAGAGTTTAAAAAAAGAGAAAACTAAGATGCATTTCATTAAAGGAAAACTAATTTTAATGTTACAAAAATGTGAAGGAAATAATCTAAAGAAGCTTTATGAAAACTTTTCTAGGGGCAGAGACAAATGGCTCACTGAAACCAGCTGTCCACAGAGGCTCCCATCCAGAAGGAGAGTTAAAGGACAAAAATTTAGCAAAAAACCTGGTGGATTTAAGCAGCACCAAGAGAGAAAGTTGAAGAATGCACATCAATCCCGCTGAGGCCAGCTGCGACCACAAGGATACAAACAAAAGGTACAAAATTCATCACCAAGCAGACAGGAGTCCCCTCCCCGATAAGAACGACTTGGAGTGCCCCACAAATAAATGGGCAGAGTTCAAAGGTCCTCCCACTACACTCCACTGGAGAGACCCTCTAAACACTGGACCCACCTCCCCTACTAGGGTGCCATGGTGTTCTCCTTTCAGTCATAAAACTATAAAACTATATATTCTCTACCTTTAACTCCAAGTTCCCAGCACTCCCCTTCACTCTCACACTGAGGTAGGGAGGCCTGTCCCCCAGAAGTTCAGATTCTTGGGTGATTTGTCAAGGGGTGTGGACAGTGCCTAAACTGCAGCTGGTCAGCACAGACTCTGGGGCATGGGAGTGAGAGGATGGTCGGCTGAGAGGGAATCACACCAGAGCAGCAGCAGTTCCCCGAGGCACGTCTTTTAGCAGCAATACGGCAAGGCATAAAACTATAAAACTGTATATATTTTCCACCTGCAAAACTGAGCTCCTAGCACTCTTCTCCACACTCACTCTGAGGTCTGGAGGCCTGTCTCCCAGGAGTCCAGACTCATGGGTGATTTCTTGAGGGCTGTGGACAGTGCCTAAGCTGCAGCTGGTCAGCACTGTCTCTGGGGTATGGGAGCGAGGAGAGGATGGTCAGCTGAAGAGGAAACAACACCAGAGAAGCAGGTCCTGGTGTCACAATCCAACAGCCATCTTTTAGCGGCAATATGGCTCACCCCCAAATATTCTGAAGCCACACCCCCTGTCTCCCTGGGCAATCAGAGGAGCCCGGCAACCACCTGTGAGTAAAGGATTTGCCTATGACGCATCTGGCCCTCAGGGAATCATCAGCCTATAGACAAAGGAAGGCAGGAAGATAGAACGCACAGGTAACCAAATACAAACCTACAAGAGCAAAGACGGTGCTTTGGAATTCAAAACAGCTTCTCTTCTGCAGGGGAATTTAGCTGTTCTGTTCTGTTCTGTTCTGCTCTGTTCTGTCAGTAACTTCAATCAGGGGCGGGGCTGGATCCAGTAAACATCCTCCAACCTTCATCAAACGCCCAAGATTGTCAGGCCTCACCTCATCCTTCTAGATAGAGGCAGAGCACAGGGGCCTGGCATATTTCCTTGTGATTCAGGCATGGGCAAATCCCTGGAGTATCTGTTCACTACAGGCAACAGGGTCAGCCAACTGCAGGGCTATCAGTGACTGGGTGTGACAGTGGTGCAAGATGGGGAAGGAGGTATCAAACTTCTCAGACTGATCTATTGGCTGGGTGGCTCCTCCTGACTCCATGCAGCACTGGAGCAAGCCATATCAGAGTAGTCACTAGACCCCCATGATAAAGTTCCCAGAGACGTCTTAAACTCTCCCACCTGAGACAGGTGCTGACTGAGACAATTGATGTGGACTTTGAACTGAAACAACAGCCTAAGGACTATTCGGGGGTGCCCTAGGTGTGTGGTTGTAGGAAGGTTTGAGTTTTCTTTTCCAATTGTTGCCAGTGATGGGTGGGGTGACTTAATTGCTGATATTTCTCCACAGCTGAGACTTCAACCCAGAGTACTGTTTCACTAGGGCCAAATAAAACCCAGCTGAAAACTAGACAGAACCACTTATCCCCACCACACCAAACAGGGCCCCAGTTTCTCAGGCCAAAGATATGTATGGGTCCTCGACAAAGCTCCAGGGGAAAAAACAAAGAGGGTAAAACAATCATGGGGTAGAACCAGCGGAAAAACTCTGGTAACATGAATAATCAGAATAGATCAACACCCCCCCCCACGAAAAGATATGGCAGATGTAATTGAAGATCCCATTCATAAACAACTGGGTGAGATGTAAGAAATCGAATTCAGAATTTGGATTTCAAACAAGATTAATAAAATGGAGGAAAATTTTGAATTAAAACTTCAAGCAGCAATTCAAAAGTCGGAATTAGGAATTCAAGGAGAAATTCAAAGGTTGTCTCAACAACTTAATGAATGTAGAGACAAAACAACCAAAGACTTAGACACACTGAAGCAAGAATTTGCAGCCCTCAAAGATCTGAAAAATACAGTAGAATCCCTTAGTTACAGAGTGAAGCAAGCAGAAGAAAGGATTTTTGACATTGAAGACAAAGTTTTTGAATGCTCCCAAACTCTCAAAGAGGAAAATAAATGGAGAGCAAAAAGGAATCATTCTCTCAGAGAGCTCTGGGATAATTTGAAGAAGGCTAATATCTGACTCATTGAAATCCCTGAAACCGATGAAGTGGCCTCAATAGGCACAGAGGCCATTCTCCATGAAATTATGAAAGAGAATTTTCTAGATATGCCTAGAGATTCTGAAATTCAGATAGCAGACAGTTTCAGAACCCCAACACGCCTCAACCCCAATAAAACATCCCCAGGGCATATCATAATTAACTTTAAAAGTTAATATGAAGGAGAAAATTCTCAAAGCAGCAAGAAGAAAGAAAGCCGTTACCTACAAAGGAAAGAATATTAGAATGACTGCAGATCTCTCTGCTGAAACTTTTCAAGCCAGAAGAGGTTGGTCATCGACTTTTAATCTCCTAAAGCAAAATAACTTCCAACACCGGATCCTGTATCCAGCTAAACTGAGTTTCATTTATGATAGAGAAATTAAATACTTTAATGACATTCATATGTTGAAGAAATTTGCCATAACCAAACCAGCTCTGCAGGATATTTTCTGACCTATCCTCCATAATGACCTACCCAATCCTCTACCACAAAATAAACTCACTCAGAAACTTTTGATGAAACTCCAACTTCTAAACTGGAAGAAAGGATTAAAAATGTCCACTGGATTTTTGAAAAACTTGATACCCAAAATATTACTAGATTTATCAATATTCTCCATTAATGTGAACAGCTTAAACTGTCCTCTAAAGAGGCATAGGTTAGCTGATTGGATTCAAAAACTCAGGCCAGATATTTGTTGCATACAAGAATCGCATCTTAACTTAAAAGACAAATTTAGACTCAGGGTGAAAGGATGGTCATCATATTTCAGTCAAATGTTAATAAAAAAAAATCACGTGTTGCAATTTTATTTGCAGATACAATAGGCTTTAAACCAACAAAAGTAAGGAAGGATAACAATAATCACTTCATATTTGTTAAGGGTAAGACTCAACATGATGAGATTTCAATTATTACTATCTCTGCACTTAACCAGAATGCACCTCAATTTATAAGAAACACTGTAATGGACATGTGCAACTTGATTTCCTCCAACTCGATAATAGTCGGAGATTTTAACACTCCTTTCGCAGTGTTGGATTGATCCTCCAATAAGAAGCTGAGTAAAGAAATTTTAGATTTCAACCTAACCATCCAACATTTGGATTTAGCATATATTTACAGAACATTTCATCCCCCAAAAATCTGAATACATATACTTCTCATCAGCCCAAGGAACTTACTTCAAAATCAATCACATCTTAAGTCACAAGTCTAACCTCAGTAAATTTAAAAAAATAGAAATTATACCTTGCATTTTCTCACATTACCATAGAATTAAAGTTGAGCTCCATAACAACAGGAATCTGCATACTCATATGAAAACATGGAGGTTAAATAACTTCATGCTGAATGATAGCTGAGTGAGAGATGAGATTAGGAAGGAAATTGCAAAATTTTTGGAACAAAATGACAATGAAGACAGAAAGTATTAGGACCTCTGGGATAACTCAAATGCAGTCCTAAGAGGAAAATTTATAGCACTGCAAGCCTTTCTCAAGAGAACAGAAAGATATGAAGTGAACATATCAAGCAACTAGAAAAGGAAGAACATTCCAACCCCAAACCCAGTAGAAGAAAAGAAATAACCAAAATTAGAGCAGAATTAAATTAAATTAAAACAAAAAAATTTACAACAGATCAATAAATCAAAAAGTTGGTTTTTTGAAAAGATCAATAAAATAGATAAACCCTTGGCCAAACTAATCAGGAAAAAAGTATAAAATCTCTATTCTCATCCATCAGAAAAGACAAAGACAAAATAAAAACAGACTCCTCAGAAATTAAAAAAATCCTTAATGAATGTTACAAGAAACTTTATTCTCAGAAATACTAAAATCTGAAGGAAATTCACTAGTACTTGAAAGCACATCACCTTCCAATACTTAGCCAGAATCAAGTGGAAATGTTGAACAGGCCAATATCAAGTTCTGAAATAGCATCAACCATACAAAACTTCCCTTAAAAGAAAATCCCAGGACCAGGTGGTTTCACATCAGAATTCTACCCAACCTTTAAAGAGAAACTAGTACCTATATTACTCAACCTGTTCCAAAAGGTAGAAAAAGAAGGAAGACTACCCGACACGTTCTATGAAGAAAAAATCACCCTGATCCCCAAACCTGGAAAAGAACCAACAGGAAAAGAAAATTATAGACCAATATCACTAATCAATATACATGCAAAAATATTCAACAAGACCTTAACAAACAGAATACAGCATATCAAACAAATTATACATGAAGACAAAGTGGGTTTTATCCCAGGGTCTCAAGACAGGTTCAATATCCATAAATCTATAAGTATAATTCAGCACATAAACAAATTAAAAAACAAAGATCATATGATTCCCTCCCTCTATGCAGAAAAAGCTTTTGATAATATCCAGAATCCCTTCATGATCAGAATACTTATGAATATTGGTATAGAAGGGACATTTCTTAAACTGATAGAGGCCATCTACAGCACACCTACAGCCAATATCATATTGAATGGAGTTAAATTGAAATCATTTCCACTCAGATCAGGAACCACACAAGGCTGCCCATTGTCTGTATTGCTGTTTAACACTGTAATGGAAGTTTTAGCCACTGCAATTAGAAAAGAAAAGGCAATCAAGGGTATCCATGTAGGGTCAGAAGAGATCAAACATTCACTTTTCGCAGATAGTATGATTGCATATCTGCAAAAAAAAAAAAACTAGAGAATCTACTAAAAAACTTCTAGAAGTGATCAAGGAATACAGTAGCATCTCAGGTTACAAAATCAACATTCATAAATTGGTAGCCTTTATATATACCAACAATAGTTGAGTTGAAAAAACAGTTAAGGACTTTATCCCATGCCAAAGAAGATGAAATATTTGTGAGTTTATCTGACAAATGATGTGAAAGATCTCTATAAAGAGAACTATGAATGTCTAAGAAAAGAAATAGTTGAAAATGTAAACAAATGTGAAAACAGACCATGCTTATGGCTGGGAAGAATCAACATTGTTAAAATGTACATACTACCCAAAGCAATATACAATTTCAACACAATCCCTATTAAAACTCTACTGTCATACTTTAAAGATCTTGAAAAAACAATACTTCATTTTATCTGGAATAAAAAAAACCCCTCGAATAGCCAAGACATTACTCAGAAACAAAAACAAAACAGGAGGAATCATGCTACCAGACCTCAGACTATAATACAAATCGATAGTCATCAAAACAGCATGGTACTGACAGAAAACCACAGAAGTAGAAGTCTGGAACAGAATAGAGAACCAAGAGATGAATCCAGCTACTTACCATTATTTAATCTTTGACAAGCCAGTTAAAAACATTCGTTGGGGAAAAGATTTCCTATTTAACACATTGTGCTGGCTGAACTGGCTGGCAACCTGCAGAAGACTGACTGGTCCCACACTTTTCACCATTAACTAAGATAGACTCTCACTGGATTAAAGATTTAAACTTAAGACATGAAACTCTAAAAATATTAGAAGAGAGTTCAGGGAAAACTCTTGAAGAAATCGGTCTTGGTGAGTATTTTATGAGGAGGACCACCCTGGCAATTGAAGCAGCTTCAAAAATACACTACTGGGACCTGATCAAACTAATAAGTTTCTGTACAGCCAAGAACACAGTAAGTAAAGCAAGCAAACAGCCCTCTGAATGGGAGAAGATATTTGCAGGTTATGTCTCTGACAAAGGTTTAATAAGCAGAATCCACAGAGAACTCAAACATATAAGCAAGAAAAGAACAAGTGATCCCATCGCAGGCTGGGCAAGGGATTTGAAGAGAAACTTCTCTGAAGAAGACAGGTGCACAGCTTACAGACATATGAAAAAATGCTGATCATCTTTAATCATCAGAGAAATGCACATCAAAACTACTTTGAGATATCATCTAATTCCAGTAAGATTAGCCTATATCACAAAATCCCTAGACCAGAGATGTTGGTGTGAATGTGGAGAAAAGGGAACTCTTCTACACTGGTGGTGGGAATGCAAATTAGTACATTCCTTTTGGAAAGATGTATGGAGAACACTTAGAGATCTAAAAATAGATCTGCCATTCAATCCTATAATTCCTCTTCTAGGCATATACCCAGAAGAACAAAAATCACATCATAACAAAGCGATTTATACCAGAAGGTTTATTGCAGCCCTATTCATAATTGCTAAATCATGGAAAAAGGATTTCTGAAGGAAATCCTTTGCACATATAAAGAATTTAGCTAATTTGATATTAATAGCTTTGATCTCAGATTAATGGAGGTTTCAATTCAGATAGTTTTTTTTTTTTTTTTTTTTTTGTA
>CAUYPK010095929.1:0-51732 GCA_963574355.1 Loris lydekkerianus | reverse complement strand
ATTCATAATTGCTAAGTCATGGAAGAAGCCCAAGTGCCCATCGACCCACAAATGGACTAGCAAATTGTGGTACATGTATACCATGGAATATTATGCAGCCTTAAAGAAAGATGGGGACTTTACCTCTTTCATGTTTACATGGATGGAGCTGGAACATATTCTTCTTAGCAAAGTATATCAGGAATGGAAGAAAAAGTATCCAATGTCCTCAGCTCTACTATGAGGCTAAATTATAGCTTTCACATGAAGGCTATAACCCAACTATAGCACAAAACTATGGGGAAAGGGCCAAGGAAGGGGAAGGGAGGGGGGAGGTTTTGGGGGAGGGATAGTTATGAGTGGCGCCTCACCTACTGTACATCTTAGAATGGGTACAGGTGAAACTTACTAAATGCAGAATACAAATGCCTACATACAATAACTAAGAAAATGCCATGAAGACTATGTTGAACAGTTTGATGAGAATATTTCAGATTGTATATGAAACCAGCACATTGTACCCCTTGTTTGCACTAATGTACACAGCTATGATTTAATAATAAAAACAAATAATTTAAAAAAAAATAGTTTTGAGTTTACAGATCTTGAAAAGATCTCAGAAAACCTCAAGGGGTTCTCATGCCACATTTTGAGAATAGCCACACTATATACATTAATACTATGTTTTTTTAAAACTGCTTAACTTAGTCCAAAGCCTCTACCTGGCCTAGTTATTTATTCCTTATGAATCCATAACCTCCATGAGAGCTACAAGAAAAGAAAAGCTGCAGCAAAGCATCCAGTGATTCTGACCCTGGAGTGGAAGGACTAACCCTAGGGGGAGGCAAATCAGATTGGGGAAGGAATGAAGAATAAATGAATGTGTGTTCCAATGGGAAGTAAATAAGTAGAAGACAATAACAGCCACTGAAATATGCGAACACTGACTACCTTGTGCATATCTCAATTGGAGACAAAGACACCTTACTCATCTTTATAGCCTTACACACTACCTGGCACACAGGTGTACTCGATAAGTGTTTGGTAAGTTGAACTGAGGCCATGAACACCATAATCAGTACCCAGACATTTTACAGATGGAGACAACAAGTGAGGAAATAGGGCCTCTCGTGTTTTAACTGAACAATATGGTTTTAAAAAGTACATAAATCAAAGTCAAATGAATTAATTTCCTTCAAACTTTACTCCAGAGGTTAATTTTATGTGGTACATTTGGATCTACCAATTCCAAAGAAACCTGTTAGATATACTGTTCTCTTCTGGTCCCCATCAGGTTTTCCTCCACCTCCTCCTGGCCAATCTGTCAAACATGTTGCCATTCCAGTTCTTCTTCCTTTGAATCTTCTGAGACTTGGTTTCTATTCTCATGACTATACTCAATCATCAGTTTCTTCTAGTTCTGCTCAATACCCTCCCTTCTATTCTAAAGATTCTCTTCTGATTTTGTTCTTATACCATTTTCATCATCAGGTACTGCTAATCAAACAGCATCTAAAGCAAAAACAGGAGCTCAAATATAGTAGAAGCTCCATAGCTGACCATCTCCCTAGATTGATCACCTCCGTAAGTTAACCTAATTTTCATAGATAGGACAAGCACCACATGTACTTATCAGTACAGTAGGCCTAGTTCCTTATGTTGACCACCTCTGTATTTCGATCAGTTTGTTACAGTCCCTTGAGTGGAACTTAGAGGTTCTACTGTACTATTTGGCTTAATAAAATGGCAGAGAACAGTCACTTTATTAAAAGCAACAGCATCCCCAAAATGAAACATTAAAGGAGACATGTGCATGTGCAGCAGTAAAGCCTGAGGTGGAAGTTCCCAATCCCCTCCTCCTCCCAGCTCCTGGCTGGGAAGACTCAACCAAAATAACCCTGGCCCAGAGCTGGAGTCTAGGGAGCTCAGTTAAAGTTGAGACCCTGAGGTTACCAAAGGGATGGCGACTGTGAGTACCAGGTTGCTCTGCCTCAGAAAGTTAAGGATTAGAAAAGACCTCCCACTCATTCCTATGGTTGTGGAGCTGGGTGAAGAGGAACACAGCAAACACCAAGAGGATTCACTAGATGAGAGAGGAGCACCACTGCCACCTACTGTGTAAAGTTCTGGGAAATTCCATTTATAATCATCCTGATGCCGGAAGCAAAGTGAAAAATTACAAAATAGGGATAAGGACAGCTCATACACAAGAAGGGCTTTCCCCCAACAATCCTCAACCAAAAGGGCCGAAACCCACAGCACATATCCACTTAAGAAAAATCCTTATCTGCTACTTTCTTATCAGTTCACTATTGGTCAAAAGATCCTGCTCCCAAGAAGTGTTAAAGCATCCACAAACACTAAAAGAGCAGGCAAAAAAAAAAAAAAAATCCCAAATCCTTTAAGGGTATATGGTGTATTGATCAGCTTGGGCTGCCATAACATAATACCATAGACTGGGTGGCTTAAACAACAGAAATTTATTTTCTCACAGTTCTGGAACTTGCCAGTCCAAGATCAGGGTAACAGCGTGACTGGTTGTGATGAGGGCTTTCTTCTCATTGTGTCCTCACTAATGGAGAGAGCAAGTTCTCTGGTGTCTGTTCATATAAGGACCCTAATCCTATCAATCAGGGCTCATACTTAAGACTTCATTTAACCTTCTATACCTTACCTCAGATAACACAGTCACACTGGGGTTAAGGCTTCAACTTGCAAATTTGGGGCAATACAATTCAATCCAAAGCAAAGAAAGATCATGCCAAACAACTGCCAACAATTGGCTACAAAATAAAATTTCAACATGGGAGAATATTATAAGCAAGAAGCAGATACAAAATAATATACTGTATAATTCCATTAATAAAATGTTTTAAAAAACAGATCAAACTAATCTATGGTATTAGACTATCAGCACAGTGGCTCCCTTAGGGAGGAAAGACAATGAGTGACTGGAAGGGGCAGAAGGAAGCGGCCTTTAGATGTGGGTCAGAGAATATTTTTTGCCCCGGGTCATAGTTATACAAATGTATTTACTTTGTAATAATTCATCAAGCTATAGATTTATATCTCAAGGACTTTTGTGCATGTTATATTTCAATAAACTGAGTTTTTGTATGTTTTAAACATCAATGATCGCTTTAAGAAAACCACAATAAAAAGTGAATAATGTCTAAAACAGAAAAATAAGAACTTAAGTATGTTATAAAGATATGAAAGTAAAACCTAAATAATCAGTTTAAAATTCAAAGTGGCTCTCTCAGCAGAGGGGGTAGAGCAGTTTAGGAGGTAGTCCCCTAAACTACTCTTTAAATTGAATAATACACAACTTGAATAAAAATAACTATAAGATTTTTTTTGTATCCATAATGAGGACATTTGGTCAAAAATGGCACACTGACCACATATAATTTTTTCTTCTCCTACCTGATAGGCCAATTGAAGATAAACACAAAATGACAAAAAAAATGACAAAGAGAATGGAAGAAGTTAAGCGCCAATAGACAAGTGACCTCAAAATTTCTGAGAAATAAAAATCTTACAATAGTATAGTGGCACACACAGCAGGGCACAGGAAGACAAGCCCAGAGTGTGCGAAGGAAAAACTTAACCCAAGAGAAAATAACACTTCTGTATATGGAAGGTCCCAATGTCTGTCTCAGCTACTATGAAGCCAGGCACTCAACCAGTGTCTTCCACATACCCCACCCCATGTAGAGGGAACTCTCAATTTGCTTCTTAGGGTTCCACTCTTCAAAACATTAATAAAAAAACAAAAATCATCAAATGAGGAAAGCCTAAGATCTTTTCTAACATCATTACCCATGCATGTGTTAAGGGAAAACAGTGGAAATAATTAAGCCTCTTCTTTCATAAAAAGGATACAGTCAATTCCTGTTATTCATGGTAATATTCCACAAAATCACTGTGATCACCAAATTAGTAAACACTGTATTATTGCTCCTAAAGGAAAATACAGGGTTAGGGTCCTACAAGTCAAAGGTCACATTTTCATCAACTGATCAATGTTTGTTTTATGCAGGTTATCCGTTTAATGACATCTTCTGTTACAATGTATTATTGGTTAACACTCAACTCAATGCCAACTGTATGCCCTAATGAAGCTTAACACATGTATTCTTTGTAAGAATGCACACATATCCTTTCTCTTAGGAAGACGAGACAGTGCTTCAGCACCATTTGGGAGGGCCATCTTAAATAATCATTAACAGCACAAAAATGCAAAAGAAAGAGTGTCATTAAATAGACCACAAAAAGGACATTTGTTTACACTATGAGGGCTGAAAGAAGGCAAAGTGCTGCTTTATTGAATTCAGCTGGAGATGTGCACACACATTCAAAAATCAATGCCAAAGTCCTATACTGATGTTAAGGTTACAAATAAATTTTATTTATTTATTTTTTTTTTTTTTGAGACAGAGTTTCACTTATTAACCCTCAGTAGAGTGCTGTAATGTCACAGCTCACAGCAACCTACAAATCCTTGGGCTTAGGCGATTCTCTTGCCTCAGCCTACTGTAGCTGGGATTACAGCCGCCCACCACAACGCCCAGCTATTTTTTTGTTGCAATTTGGCCAGGGCTGGGTTTGAACCCACCACCCTCGGTATATGGGGCTGGCGCCCTACTCACTGAGCCACAGGTGCCTACAAATAAATTTTATTAAATAGGTGAATCTGCATATACAGAATCCACAAAAAATGAGTATTAATGATCTGTTTTGGAAATGGACAGTGGTGACAGTTGCATAACAATGTGAATGTACTTAATTTCACCAAACTATATGTTAAAAAAATAGTTAAAATTTTATGTTATATATATTTTACCAAAAGAGAGGTATCCACAACTATCCAATTGATTTTTAATATGTAGGAATCAGGCTTATATAAAGTATTTTTATGCACATTAATTAAACTTCCAAACTGTACTAAAAGCATGTTGATCATCTTTTGCTCTCTAGTTATGTCTGTTAGCAGAACATTAAGACTTTCTTTCACCCTTCTGTGTGATTGCTTCCAAATTAGCTACTATTAATTTTTAACTAAAGCAAATCATTCTGGGTATTAACTCTTTTGTCAGTCACTAGCTTCTTTGAATAAAAATTTAGTCAGGGTGCCATGGCTCACGCCTATAGAGACTCCGTCCCTATATAAAACACTTTAAAAATTAACCAACCAGGTGTGGTGGAACATACCTGTAGGTCTAGCTACTCTGGAGGCTGAGAAGGGAGGATCCCCTGAGCATGGGAGTCTGAGGTTACAGTGAGCTACGATTGTGCCACTGTACTCCAGCCAGCGTGACAAACACATTGTTTCTTTAAAAAAAAAAAAAAAGTTTTTTTTAGGTAAATAAATAAAAATCAAGGCTCTTTTCAAGAGTTCCAATCTCTGAATAAGAATTCCAGAATGAAGATGTTTAAATTTTAAAAAGAAAAGATAATTCTCCAAAAATAAAGATAAAAATATCTATACTAAAGGGTCCAATAAATACCAAGAACAATGAATGAAACTTACTCCTTAGTACCTTATTATGAAATGTCTAAAAACCAAGGATAAACATGAAGACAGCGAAAAAAAAAAGTTAACATACCTCAGCTGCTGTCTCTATCTGAAAACCTTTTATGATCCCAAACTTGAGCTTCCTTCTCTTTTAACCAAATCCTCCTATCCTTTCTGCTCACTCAAACCCTGCAATAATTGTCTGAACTCAGCAGGATCCACTGATCTCACAACTTTATGGTCTGTCTTCCCCCTCAAGTTCTTACTTCCTACTTAAATCCATCTTTTCATTGTAATAACTCCAGTGAATGTTCCTCTGCTCCTTACTCATTTCACTGCACTAGACAAAACCCCAACACTCTGCAAATGCTATTCCCACAACCAAGAAACTGAACATGGCTGAAGAGTAACGTATAGCTCTGCTGACTCTTTCCAGTTTTAATCCTTAACCACTATCTTCAAGGAAGCCGTAAGACTGCCTGGCAATTCTATACATCTCTAGTCTATTAACTCCCCTGCCTATCTGGTAATTATTTTAACCTCTTCAGATCCCTAATACCTATCTCCTCAGTACACTCTTAGCTGATGATCTAGCTTTCCATTTTATGGAAAAAATAGCTACACTTAGAAGAAATTTTCTAGACGCTTCCACCACTCCCATCACCTGCAATGATGCAACTACTCTCTACCTTCCTCCTGTTTCTATGAAAGAACTGTCCAGCATATCCACAGAATGCCTCCATCATCCCTTCTCACCCACTCTAATGTCTGTCTGTCTCTCTTGCACTTTCCTCCTTTCTGTTAGATTATTCCCATTAGCAAACATGTTGATATTTGGCCTAACTTCTAAAAAATAGCTAGGCCTGATATATCCCTGTAGCTACCATCCCATTTCTCTGTGACTGGAAAGAGCTATCTTGCTATCTTGATTTCTAGCCCCCTGTTTTCTCTCTTTCTCTCTCTCTCTCTCTCTCTCTCTTTTAGACAGTGTATCACTCTGTTGACCTGGCTAGAGTAAAGTGGTGTTACTGTAGCTCACTGCAACAGCAAATGCCTGACTCATGCAAATCCTCTTGCCTCAGCTAACCAAGCTACTGGGACTATAAGGTGTACTGCCACCATGCCTGCCTAATTTTTCTATTTTTTGTTAAGACAGGGTTTCACTCTTTCTCAGGTTTATCTTGAACTCATGACCTCAAGTAATCCTCACACTTCAGCCTTCCCAAGGGCTAGTACCACAGGTGTAAGCCAAAGCCTAACCTAAAAATTATGTAAGAAAATAAATGATCAGAACCAAAAGTCTACAACACTTACAAAGTCTTAAATAAATAATCTAGGTTTAACCAAATATATCACTGCATTAGGAAGGCTAGGGAAAGGAAAGTAGATATAGATGCGAGATATAAGAGAGCTATATCCCTCTTCCATAAGAAAGAAGTCACCAATGTCTAAAATTATAAATTTGGACACAGCTGACCAGAAAAGCAAGCTTAAACAACCGAAAGTGGGAGCCTTTGAGTAAACAATACTGAAGGAAAAAGCAGGGTGAAAAAAGAAACGTGATTCTAGTTGGAACTTTTTAGTATATTTCACTTTGGGAAAATAATTTTTTTAAGATAATAGCTTCAATTAAAGCACCAATGAGTGGTACAAGTGAGTTCTCTTGCCATTCATCTGTGGGGAAAGATCTCTTAGAGGCTATGAAAACCAGTGAGGAGAAAATTGAATTTAAAAGAAAATATTTAGCTTGAAAGAAAACTGTAGTACAAAAAACAGACAATATTTCAGAAGCCAAAATAACTTTAAGTTGTGAAAAGTTGGCCAAAAGCAAGAAAGCAGATGCAACTAACATCCCAAATTCATATTAAATATGGGACAAATGCTCTCATGAAAATAAGGACAATTTTTATCCAAGAGTTAAATGAGAAGGATTTCACAACTGGTCCTGTGTTTGAAGAAACAGAAAATAAGGATGATGATGCCTATTTCTGATTAGTTCATGTTCTAAAAATTAAAGATCAAGAATCATGCTAGATAGTGAAGTCTATCTAAATTGAACTTATAACCACAACCATTTTATATACTTAAAGATTTGATTCTATTTCCACTATTGTATTTGTTAAATAAAAATGCCTTTCTTCCCAAGAATGCATAATTTTTCATGACTACCTTTTATATGTATGTTCGCAAGTATCTTGTAACTCACATGCATATAAAATTATCCCTACCCCCTTCTTTCAGGGAATTCTTTCCACTACATTAATTCCATTACATCTCTGTCCTTATCCCAAGGACAGAAGTTAAAACTGTCTTAACATAATACATAATAACCCTTTATCTTATACAAACTCAGAATGAATTAATCCCTGAATCTCCAACACCACTTTCTGCAATCCCTTGGGTTTTCTTTATAGGTTTTAGTTACCTCAATAGGCAAGATACATCACACATCCATCAACAGAATGCTGACAAAAATACAGATACTAGCTTTTAGTAGGCTGAGAATAGTACCAAGTGATAATACCAAAAAAGAGACTAGCAGTTTATACTCAACAAGGCCAAATTTTCTAGTAACAATTCACTTTATTTTTTACCAGTAATGTCACTCCTACGTAGCTATCCTAGAGAAATTAAGATTTATGTTCACATAAAAACTTACACAGGAAGATCTATAGCAGCTCTATAATTTGAATTCATAACTGCCAAACACTGCAGACAATGCAAATGTCCTTCGGTAGAGGAGTAAAGACAAACTGTGGTCCAGCCATATAATGGAATATTTCTCAATGATAAAAAAGAACAAACTATCACTATCTGCAACAGCCTCAATGAATCTCAAAGGCATTATGCTGAGTGAGAAGCCCATTTCAAAAGGCTACATACTATTCCATCTGATGTCACTTGACATCCTCAAAAAATCAAAAGTATGGGGATAAAGGACAGGTGGTTGTAGAAGGTTGTTGTGAGGGAGGGGTAACCGTAAACGGACAGCACAAGGAAGGTGTGTAGTTTTTTGTTTTTTTGTTTTTTTTTTAGAGTAATGGGACTGTTTTGTATCAATTATGGTGATGGTAACATGAATCTATACACAGCTAAAATCACAGAACTAAACATCAAAATAAAAAATGTACAAGTTTTTAAAACTTAATTATCTATGTTCAAAATGATACTGAGTTCACCAAAATACAAGATGTTATACAACTGTCATTACATTCCCACACATTCACAATAGTTAGGGGGGAAAAACTCATTTACCACACCAACAAAAATTATAAAATACCTTGGAACTATCTTAGCAAGAATTATACAAAATCCAGATGGAGAAAGTTACTAACGCTGAAACAAATTTGATACATAATTTATATTCCTGGATACAAAAACTTTGTGTCATTAAAATATCCCATTTCCTCCCAAATTAACTTATAAACCAAACCAAAATAATCTAATCAAAATTCTGTGCTCTCTTGTCAGGACATGGCAACTTGATTCTGAAATTCATCTATGGCTTGGCACCTGTAGCTCAAGTGCCTAAGGCGCCAGAGCTGGTGGGTTCAAATCCAGCCTGGTCCTGCCAAATAACAATGACAACTACCAAAAAATGGCTAGGCTTTGTAGCGGGCACCTGTAGTCCCAGCTACTTTGGGAGGCTGAGACAAGAGAATCGCTTAACCCCTGGAGTTGGAGATTGCTCTGAGCTTTGATGCCACAACACTCTACCCGGGACAACAGCTTAAGGCTCTGTCTCAAAAAAAATTAAATTAAATTAAAAAGATAATAATAAAATTCATCTATAACCAGGCAAGGTGCTTCATTCCTATAAATGAGCATTTTGGGAGGCTGAGGGAGGAGGACCATTTGAGCCCAGGAGTTAGACATTGCAGTGAGCAATGATGATGCCACTACAATATAGTTGGAGCAAAAAGCAAAACCCTCTATCTCAAAAAAAAACTGAAATGCAGCACAATGCAATGAAATGAAATGAATCTGGAAGAGTAAAAGGCAAAAAAAAAAAAAAATTGAAAACTAAGAATTATCAGTAGTGGACTACTTCAAAACATCAAAATACATAATCAAGGCTCGACGCCCATAGCACAGTGGTTACAGTGCCAGCCACAAACACTGAGGGTGGCGGATTCAAACTCTGCCCAGGCCAGCCAAACAATGACAACTGCAACAAAAAATAGCCAGGTGGCTATTGTGGTAGGCACTGTAATCCCAGCTACTTGGGAGGCTGAGGCAAGAGAATTGCTTAAGCTCAAGAGTTTGAGGTTGCTGTGAGCTGTGACACTACAGCACTCTACCAAGGGCAACACAGTGAGACTGTCTCAAAAAAAAACAAAAAAAAAACACACACAATCAAAAGCTGCAGTAATAAAAACACCATGGCATGGGTATAAGACACATATGCGAATTGAGAATCTGATAAAATACGAATCTTCAATCAGTAGGGAAAAAACAGATGGTTCCTGGACAAGTGGTATAATACCCATGAAAAAAAAAAGAGAGATCCCTACACCTCACACCAATCCCTCCAAATATACACCAAATAACCATGAGTCACAGCGGGAGTATTAGAAGGTAAAACAGTATTATTTCTTAAATTGTGGAACAAAATAAACCATTCTCATTAAGACATGAAAAACAAATGTAATAAAGAAAAAGGTTAAGTTTACTACATAAAAATTTAAAACTTCTCCTAAAGAAACATGTAATAAACAGTTAAAAAATAGCCTGGGGAAAAATATTCATAACCTATACAACAGATAACTGAAACATAAAGGGTTTAAATCACTAAGAGTAAGAATAAATAAAGACTATAAGCAGGAAACTTGCTTTAAAAAGAAAATGTGAATGGCAAAATCATATGAAAGTACCATGAATATAAGTAGTTATGAAGGAAAAAGTATAACTGTTTTTCATACCATATATTGTCCATCAGTATTTTTGTTTGAAAGTTTGCCCCACCCAAATTTATGCTGAAATTTAATGTCCATCAAAACAGTATTAAGGGGTGGGATCTTCATGAGGTGGCTAACCCACGAGGGCTCTGTGTCCTTTTCCCTCTTTGTCTCCCTCTGCCTTTTCTTCCTCTCTCCAAAATTCCTCTCTTTATACTTTCACCATGATTTGATGACAAAAAAGGCCCTCAGACAGAGGTACTCCACAATTTGGACTTCCTAGCCTCCCAAGACTGTGAGAAATACATTTTCTTTCTTTATATATTATGTGGTCTCTAGTATTCTATTATAGCAGCAAAAACAGATTAAAACAACCAGACAAAAATTATCTACAATGGCTCAGCGCCCATAGCTCAGTGGTTAGAATACCAGCCACATACACGGGGTTCGAACCTGGCCCAGGCCTGCTAAACAACAATGACAATTACAAAAAAAAAAAAAATAGCTGAACATTGTGCCAGGCACCTGTAGTCCCAGCTACTTGGGAAGCTAAGGCAAGAGAATCACTTAAGCCCAAGAGTTTGAGGTGCTCTGAACTGTGACGCCACAGCACTCTACCAAGGGTGACACAGTAAGACTCTGTCTCAAAAAAAAAAAAAAAAAATCTACAGTATAACCAGGATATAGGAAAACAGACATTCTCATTCATATTGGTAGGATAATTAAGTAGGGACATCACTCTTTTTTAAAACTGATTCAGCAATATCTATTGTAATGTTAAATATTCATCCACTTTGATCCAGGACCTCCACTTCTAGGAATTTATCTTATACTTAACAAGAAAACACAAAGCTATATAAAAGAACATTCACTGCAGATCTGTTTGTAACAACAAAAAATCAGAAAAAGACCCAATGCCCACAGAAACAAAATAACCTACGGTATCACCATGCCCTAGAAGACTATATGCTGCCATAAAACTGAATGTGCCAGAGCTATAAATACTAAGACCCAGACATGGTCAAGGCAGATTACTAAGTAAAAAAAACCTACAATTACTATCCATGTGACTTCCTTTTTTTGTTAAAATAAATAAAAAGTTAATGTCTATACAAAAGATGGTGGAAATATATATACATGTGATTTTCATTAGAGAGAGAAATTCCAAGGAATTTTTACATTCTGCATAATAAATTTATAAACTGTTTATATTTTATATGATTGTAGGTCAGACCTACAACAGAAAAAAAAAAAACAAGAGTAAGACAGTTTTGCCCACATAAGGACACTAGTCAGTAACCACCAAGAACTAGTGAGAACTGAACCCAGAGTGGCTCCTTTATCTCAAGAAAGTCTTAATGAAGGACCACAAGGACAGCTCTACCCACTCCTGTTTAGATTCCAGAAGCAGGTGAAGCAACTCAACATGGAGTTCTAACTACAAATCCAAAGGGATTCTATCACTGAAATGGAAATGCATTGTGAAAAGGCAAAGTTCTCATTATAGTCTTTAACTGAAGATTGCAGTCAGCGTAGACCCATGCTTCCCAACCTTTTTCGAGTCCCAGCACCTACAGAAAACAAAACTATTTGTAGGCCACGCTGTTGCAAACAGGCTGCTTGTTAGCAGAATGCCGGGCCCAAGACTCTTGCTCCAACAGCCCCAAGCCAGGCAGACTGTGGGTATCAATGCCATGGCACAACTGCCACCCAGTCCTGGAACATTCACCAAGAGGGTCTGGCAAAGGGAAAACACTTCTTTTCAAAGCTTCCTTCAAAACTATGATTACATTCATTACATTATCATATTACAAATATTTATTAAGTACCAAACAGGTGCTGAACACTATGTTAAGTACTACTAGCTATTCCTAAAAATTAGGGGAGTCTCAAGGCTGGAGGGGGATGGGAAGCAGACAAAATCAGTAATTACAATCCAACATAATTTGTGCCATACAGGGAAGTCTCAGAATGTTTTTTATCACATCCCATGCCTGGGGAAGGAGATCTGCCAATGTCTTACTTCCCAGAAGAAGCAATCCCGATGCCAGAGGGTGAGGAGTATTTCAGGCAAAGACAACAGCAGGTGCAAAGACCTAAATGCAAGAAATGATGTCAAAGCAGCAAAGCAGGCTCTGTGCCACACAAGAATAATGTGAGGAAGAGTGTATTTCTTGGTTTTAATGAATGTGTGCTGATAAATGAGTAAGGCTGAGCAAAAAGCCAATATCACAAAAGTTAGGCAAGTGTGTGCCTTCTTGCACCACAAGCCATTCAACACAAGCTATGAGGAAAGTATTCAGACAGAGACCAAGAAGCCTCTTCAGGATAAATCTGTCAATATACACACAATACTACTGATTTGCAAGTACCATGACCATATACACATGAGTACATACCTGAAGTTCAAGACATTTTTTTACTGTGGTGGAGGACATTTACTACTGAAAAAGAACAAAACACTACCTATGTTTTAAGGCAACAACTATTTGAACACTCAGTATGATACAACATTTAAAGGAATGAGAAAACAAAAGAACTCTCAGACGGTAAGTGTTCTGTGTTCTTTTTCAAAAAAGCTTAATTAGCTTAGAAATAAGTCCAAATATATACATTCTTCTTTCTCTCACATGGAAATAAACAGAGCAAGTGATATAACAAACATAAGCACAATTCATATTTACCTCTCTGCCTGTAAGGATATGTCTTGCCAATTTCACCTTTGCAAAATTCCCCTTGCCAATTGTTTTCAACAGTCTGTAGTTTCCGATGACAGGTTGTTCATCCGCACAGGAAGCTATAGAGTTCCTACACCAAGCTCCAGAGCGGCCAGTGCGAGAGGTAACTTCTTGACGCCCATCTCCGTGTGACGTGTGCTACAATACAGCATACACAAAGATAAGGAAATGAGAGAACACATAGTACCTGCCAAGTTTTAAGAGACTCTAGCTGAAGAAACAAAATATTGCTGCTGTCATGTTAATCCCAAAGCTTCTATCCTTCAAAGGAATTCAACCACATGATACAGATTTATGAGAAAAACAATAGAATGATGGAAAGAAAAATTTCAAATTGGGTGTTCACAAAGAAATCAGACACTTTGAATATGTGCCTGTCACATAAAATAGGAGTAAAGGGACTGCCTTCCGGTCATACAGAGCTTCACTTTCCCACATGCTGGCAAATATACCCACACAGTTGATCCTCACCACAGCCTGGAAAGCAGAAGAACAACTGTCACTATTCACCAGATGAAGATGCAGCCACATAACTGTTTAGTGAGAAATCCAAAGAATATCTGAATGCCCAGTGTCTTCCACATTATGCTGCTACTAACTCGAAACTGCTAGACTGTGCGGCCTTTGATATATATTTCCTGAACAGATGAATAAAGCATTCAGTATGCTCAATAAAGGTAAAATAAATCAAATATGGCTCTAACCCTATGAAATACTCAGGCCTGAGAGTCATGCTTCTATGTCCACACTGTGTATGCTTCCAGATGCACAAGCATCCTGCTGCCATTGCTCCCTCGGCCCCCACATGGCCTCAAAGGATTAGATGTTCCACACCCGAATCTGTTGTGGCTGTTGACTCCTGCTTGAGGGAGGCTTCTCACTCTACCCACATGCAGGGCCACTTTCAACTTCCTTTATACATTTTTCTGACGTTCTGTCCAGAAAAAATGTCCCCTCTTTCACTTACTTTCTATACCTACAGGTCAAAACAAACTACTTTGTAATATATTTAAGTTAAGAAAATGAAAATCAAGTGTTTTTTCTTTCTTTCTTCCCCCCCCCCCCCCAAGGTCTCTTTCTGTTTCCCTGGCTAGAGTGCAGTGGTGTCATCATACCCCTGGCAGCCTTGAACTTTTTGACTCTAATGATCCTCCTGCCTCATCCTCCTGAGTAGCTGGGACTACAGGGGCACCTGCCACGCCTAGCCAATTTTTTTTGTTGTTTTTTGTAGAGATAGGGGGGTCTCCCTATGTTTTCCAGGCTACTCTTGAACTCTTAGCCTCAAGTGCACAGGAAGCTATAGAGTTTCTACACCAAGTTCCAAGGGGCCCGGTGAGAGGGTGCTAAGATCCCATTTTTTCTAGATCCACTCCTCTAGTAAAGCTAATAACATCACTTCTAAGCCCAGACTGTTTCCATCATATGTCCCTTTAAGAAAATAAGCTAAACTTTTTAAAAAAGGAGAAAGAAGCTAATCTCACTGAAATGAATTACAAACAGGAGAGGCTGAGGACACAGGGATAGAACTAATCAATCAAAAGACCATAAATACATCATTAATATTGATGATGACTAACATTTACCTATTACTTACTATGTGTCAGGCACTCTTTAGAATGCTTTACCCATTTGTCTCCCTTAATCACTCAGCAATTCGACCAGCATGTACTAGATATTTGGAATAGTATTGGTGAACAACATATTCCTGCTCTCAGAGAGCTTTTAGTATTGCACAGGAAACTGACAAAACATAAGAAACATTAAGAAATATGTAACCCATACAGTACATTAGAAGATAGCAAATGCAATGGAAAAAGGTTACACCAGCATTAAGGGGATTGGGAGGGCCACATAGAGTATGCTTCAGTGAGGTGAAATCTGAACAAGATGAGAAGGTAAGAGCATTAGTCATGTCCATATTTGGAAGAAAAGTGTTCTAGGAAAAGAGAACAGCCAGTGCCAAGGCCCTGAGGTTGGAGGGTTCCTGGTGTGTTTAAAAAACAGCAAGGAGATACCTGGGACTACTGGCATAGTGAGTAGTACAGGGACAAAGATATAAAGGAAACCAAATGAAAGAAGCCCTTGTCCTTTGAACACCCCTGTGAGGTAGTTATTATTACCAATCTTGTTTTATAGATGAGATAACCAGGGCGCACAATGAAATGGTAGGTCAGATTCTAAACACAAAGGGCCACTTCCTTGGATGGTTGACAAACATGATCCCAGTCTTTGACACATTTACCATTATGAACGTGGGCCCCTTTCCCTGGAATCTGGGTAGACTTATGACTGTGTTAACTGAGACAGAATGGCAGAAGTAACACAACACGATTTCTGAAGGTATGTCATAAAAGGCAGGAAACTTTGGCCTTGTTTGATGAAATACTGAATCACCATGGAAGAAGCATCAATCACACTAAGGCCTTCTGTGTAGCTGCTCTGACCAAAAGTCCCAGCTAAACCCAGCCTTCTGATCGTATCTGCCAACATGCCAGATATGTGAGCAAAGAAATACTCTATGATGTAGGTGCTGAAGCCCAGTTGTTCAAATCCCTCTACCCTTTCAAGACCCCCTGCAAGTGACATCCTAGACACAATAGAGAAGCCAGCCCTGTTTGAATTTGTGATGCATAATCTGTGAGGAATAACAAAATGATGGTTGTCTTACACTAATTTGTGGAATGGTTTTTTCCATAGCACTAATAAGTAGAACCATGTAATAAGCAGGAAATAAATATTAAGAACCAGTACTAAATTAACAGAAATGGGGAAAAATATTGGAACGCTTTACCAGTGGAAGGGAAAGGTTCTTTTTCATTCAATATCTCCAATTTCTAGACAGCAATCTTCTTTTGATGATTTCAGAAAAGAAAATGTAAGCTCCTAATCCACTCCTCTAGTAAAGCTAATAACACACCTGCAGGTACCCCTGGAAGCCTAGGGTAGGTAAGGTCTAAGAAATGGTGAACAGGTAGGGACTGGTAAAGGGGAGGTCAGGCAGATGCCAGACGGAGAAAGGGTAGGGGTTAGGAAAACACTAAGGGAGGAAATAGGTAGAAACAAAACGTGGATTATGTGGAAAACAGCCTTGAATGTTTTCAATATCACAGGACACCTGCCACAGATTAAATTATCCTTCTGGATAGTGAACTCTAAGCCTAAAGGTCTACTCTTCTCCAGGAGTCAGTCCTATTCTAGGATCTGCTATGTTATCAGTGCAGTCGTAAAGGTACTAACTACAAAAGGAACCATATGGCTTGGTGCCCGTAGCACAGTGGTTATGGCGCCAGCCACATATACCAAGGGTGGCGGGTTCGAACCTGGCCCTGGCCAGCTAAGCAACTGCAACAAAAAAAAAAATAGCCAGGCATTGTGGTGGGCACCTGTAGTCCCAGCTACTTGGGAGACTGAGGCAAGAGAATCACTTAAGCCCAAGAGTTTGAGGTTGCTGTGACACCACAGCACTCTACAGAGGGCGACATAGTAAGACTGTCTCTTAAAAAAAAAAAAAAGAACCTTATTCAAATTTCATATTAAATTCTACCAATACACATTTTCAGGGAAAATGTCCATGACACAAACTCCACAATACTTAGGCTTCATCCAAAAGCAACTGCCTAACTATTAACAAAAAATGTGGACACTGGGAGGCCAAGGAGGGTGGACTGCCTGAGCTCAGGAGTTTGAGACCAGATTGAACAAGGGCAAGACCTCATCTCTAAAAATAGCCAGGCACTGTGGTGGGCACCGGTAGTCTCAGCTACTTGGGAGGCTGAATAAGAGAATGACTTAAGCCCAAGGGTTTGAGGTTGCTGTGAGTTATAACGCCACGGCACTCTACCAAAGGCGGCTAAATTAGACTGTCTCAAAAAAATATATATATATGGACAAAACACCCACTTCACCTTTGAACTCCAAGATCCCACAGAAACAATGCCTTATCCAGTCTACATTAAGAACATAAGACTAACCATGGCTGGACAGCTCAGGTAGCTAGAGCGCAGACCTAAGGAACTCTAAGTTGAAGGAAAAGTTGGACGTCAACAAAAACTAGTCCTTTTCTTCCAGTACCAACTTCTGCCCTCTCACTACTATGTATAGGCAGGTGCATCCCAGTCAGCACAAACACCTTATTACTATTTGCAAACCAATTCCAATTCTACATTCTTTAACCTCTTGTGTAAGATAAGACATTAAAGATTCCCAGCTAAGAGATTTATTTTCTCCTTCAGGTTTAATTAGAAATTTTAAAATGCATGTGAGTCAATCCTCTTTGAAACAAAGATGAAAGATACTTATAATTTATATTAGACTGTGTATGCAGTATAAATATCTAATTACAATATAAATCATGTGCTATAAGTCTTTTATCAGTAATTACAATGTACATCATGAGGTATATAAACAATTGAAATCACCAATATTCTACTTCCTGCAAATTTCAACCTTTCCCTAATTCACATTCGGAAGATGAATGCCCAAATTAAAGTGTATAACATCTTTCTTGGAACACTCTGACCCAAGACAAAATAGAAGTTCTTCAGAAATCAACTTTTTCTTAAAGGCCCAAACAGCTTGATTCAATAATAAAATCATATGCCATATTTTAAATGTGATATTATATAAAATACTTTGTACTGTTGCTGGTATACAGTAAGTGATCAACAAATGTTAACTATTCTTATTTTCCATAAACTAGTTTGTTTGTTTGTTTGTTTGTTTTGAGACAAAGTCTCATTTTGTTACCCCAGTAGAGTGCCATGGTGTCATAACTCATAGCAACCTCCAACTCTTGGGCTGAAGAGATTCTCTTGCCTCTGCCTCCCACATAGCTGGGACTACAGGCATCCGCCACAACGCCCAGCTACTTTTTTTTTTTTTTTTTTTTTTTTAAGAGATGGGGTCCCGTTCTTGCTCAGGCTGGTCTTGAACCGGTGAGCTCAGGCAATCCACCTGCTTTGGCCTCCCAGAGTGCTAGGAATACAAGCATGAGCCACCACACCGGCCCATAAACTAGTTTTTAAAAATTCATGGAACCTGGACAGAGCGTATGGCTCAAAGGAGTAGGGCGCCGGCCCCATATGCCAGAGGTGGTGGGTTCAAACCCAGCCCTGGCCAAAAACTGCAAAAAATAAAAATAAAAAAATTCATGGAACCTGAAAACTTCATTAACCTATTGGAAACCTCTCAATAATCAGAGTACAATCTAAAGGAGTATAATTTAGTTAGCAAGACCTCCCTAAACAATAAGCAGTGATTACCAACTGTGGTCCCTGGACCTTTACCATCAACATTACCTGGAAACTTGCTAGAAATGCAAATTCCGGGGCCTCTACTATACCACAAAGGTCTAGGGATGGGGACCAACCACCAGTGCTATAACAACCCTCCTGGTGATTCTATTAATAACATTTGCTCTAGTTTGAGAATCTATAGGCTAGTTTAACATAGCTCAGGGTGCTTTGTTCTGTTCTGGAGAGACTAGGAAGTTCTATAAAGAGCAGCAATGATATATATCCTCTAGCACCTAGGACAGTATCATACACATAGTAAGCACTCAAATTTGCTGAACGAGTTAATTCAGCCTCACATAACCAAGAGCTGGCAAGACAATAACACCTTCAATTTATCTATTTCACAGAGGTAAGGAATTTTGATGACAATTTGCATTAACTAAATAATCGGGATACATGGACATAGGAGCTGTTAAATAAATGACAAAGGACTGGGGCCTCTAGCACTTTAGCAAATAACTAAGACTTCCAAAGTGTCACACGCTTTGAAATGTAATTGAAAAATACATTTCTAATTTTGTCACTATAGGAAAAGGACCTGTTCATGGCTCCATGCAAGTGAACTGCAGAACATAAACTAAAATGTAAACTTTCTAGTTTCCTTTAAAAGCACCTTATTTTACATATCTGCCAACTGTAATGTATGAATTCAAGCTGGATTCTTATTTGAACAAAGAGTTTTTATCAAATCAGACAACTGAGGAAATGTGAACACTGAATATTTGATATTAAGAAAATATGATACAGGTATCAATTACATTTTCTCAAAAAGAGGCTCTATCTCTTCCAAAAGCTTTAGAGAGGAAATGATATGATGTACTGCTCAGTCTGCTTCTTGGAGAAGGGAAAAATGAACTAAGATTTGCCACTGAGCTGTTGAGCACATGAGGGCTTACTACATACCAGGATTTTTCAACCCTGGCACTATTGAAATCTTAGGCCAGATGATTCTTTGTTGTGGGAGGCTGTCCTGTGTATTGTAAAAAGTTTAACAGCATTCCTGGTCATCGAATTCTCCCCCATCTTCCCCGCCCTGCACCCTCTCCCCTTGTAACAACACAGTAAGACTCCCACTTCAAATAAATAAATGAAAAAAAGAATGAACTACTGATAGATATAAAAATACAAATCACAAAAGCATTATGCTACATGAAAGAACTCGGAAAAGATTATATACTATATGACAGAATTTAAATAAGTCTTTGAAAAGTGAACTGGCCATGTGCAGTGGCTCAAGCCTGTAATCCCACCACTCTGGGAGGCTGAGGTGGGTGAATAGCCTGAGCTCATGAGTTTGAAACCAGCCTGAGCCAAGAGCCAGACCCCATCTCTAAAAAATAGCTGGGCGTTGTGGCAGGCTCCTGTAATCCCAGCTACTTGGGAGGCTAAGGCAAGAGGATTGCTTGAGTCCAAGAGTTTGAGGTTGACAACAGAGCACTCTACAAGGGCAACAAAGTAAGACTCTGACATTCACAAATAAATAGATAAATAAATAAATAAAGCGTGAAATCATAGGGACAAAAAACAGATCAGTGGTTGCCAAGGGGTGGGGAAAAGAAAAGGAATTGACTGCCAAGGGCCACAAGATGGAAATGTTCTACATCTTAATTGTGATAGTGGTTACCTGACTATACATTCATCAAAATTCTACAAACTGTATGCTTTAAAAGGATAAATGTTATGTCTTAATAAACATAATGAAAGAGCTTCTCAGCAGACTAAGAGCTCCCATTCATTCTTTTATACTTACCAGTCAATTGGCAGTTAAATCTAATACTTAGTGGAGCAGTAATGATAGGTAAATAATATGGTATACACCTGAGGTGTAGCACTGACACAAGGGCACCACACTATGAAAGATACACAGCTACTTCCAGAACATGCCAATACAACAGTTAAAAATGGAACAGGGCAAAAAAAAAAAAAAAAAAAAAAAAAAAGAACAGGGCATGGGAAATTAATACAATGAGATGTGATAAGCTTTTGGGTTTAACAATATCAAAAATTCAACTTTAAATACAATACATGAAAATTTTAAAAAGGCATACTCCATACCTCAGGTCGTTTTTAAAGAAAAAGAAATGTATAATGACATACAAACACAATACAAAATAATTCAACAAATTAACTGAAGAAGAAGTGAAGAACAGGCCCAGATGGTCAATAACCACCACAAACATTCACAGCCATGTATTCCTGAATGAAAACAACACCTTTCTTTGAAACATATACTGGAAGACCTATTTGAAATCCTTCATTATCATAAATCTAGTGCTATGATTGTTTTGTGTTTCAGTTTATAAAGTATGGCGCTCCTGCTCTGGTTCAATGTAAGGTTTTGCTTCTCTGAGTGAAAACCAATGATCAAAAGTAATTACCTCTTTCTTTTGTGCATTCTTCTGGGTAGTCAAAGAACAAGAAAATGATAAAGTCAGAAATAGTTTCCTTCCAAAGGACTAGAAGAAAATGAATTCATTTGTCTCACTTACTCTAAGATTTTCTATTACCGGTACTCACTCTATGTAATTTTCTAATCCATCTCAGGTGAAGGAACATATACCACTGTATATTTACTGAGCATTAAATCCTATACATTAATACACCACAAGGATGCTTTGGGTCTTAAATTTAGACTAAGGTTTACATAAACAGATTAAATTACCTGACAGCTATCAGCAAACTAGAGGCATTTTCAAGATTAAAATGAGGCATTTGATACCACTAGGCCACTGTGTCTCAGGACATTATTGAAAGCATGAAAACACACACAGCAAGGAAGCCTTTCCTAAGACATGGCATTTTCCTGCAAGCAATTACTTCTTTTAACACTTATAATCAAAGGGCAGTGAGGCTTCTTTTCAAGTTATTTGCTAGATGGTTTATAGAAGATAATGAACAACTAGAATGGAACACTTCTGAACCTAGTGCTAGGGAAGAGTTCAGAAAACACTTGGGACACAGTCAAACATTTATTTCTTCAATGAGATTTCTACTACAAGTTGTCATTCCCTTAACAATGCTGTCCCTGGCACTTTTTAAAGGTCCTCATGAACAAAATCAAATGTTCCTTTCATAAAATCATAGAATGTTAGCGCTAGAAAGGATCTAAGTACACCTAAGTCAACTTCTTTTTAGGAAGGAGGAAAGCAGAGACCTCAGCGGGTGTCCCTCAGCTAGGCAGTGAGTGGCAGAGTACAGCTTCAGTCTACATCTTTCAAAATGCTTACTCTACTCCTTCAAAACACAACTGCTGTAAACGAAGCTATTCCTTAATAACAGCTGAGCTTTCTTGGAGAACTCTTCCTAGTAGTATTTTGGAGTTCCTAAGGGGCCGAAAAGATCCCTCAGGGGCTACTTAGTTTTAGTGACTGTCATTAATTTAGTTCCAGACTATTTTAAACAACTGACCTTCAGGGAAAGTTTACTAGACCCGATCGATTACTCTTAATCAACACCAAGAATATACGATTTTAACCTAACCTGACAGCTCCTCAAGAACTACATGATCAAATCTTAAAGTAAGTGTTTGGTTAAAAATAAGCACTGACCGCTGCAGTGACCTGACACACACTTGGATGTAACACCCTACGCGCAACCCGGCCTCTCACAACATTTATCTGCCACTTATGGGCTTTATTAACACACCAGACCGCTGGCATAATCAAGACACATTGCACACCCGCACGCAAGCGGCAGGACGGGGCTAGCTTCTGGAGTAAACAGTGAAACAGTCTGACCTGGATGCCTCTTGGGTGGCTACAGTCTGAGAGGTCGAGCCGGGGGAACACCCGACTGCCAGACACATAGCGCCCGAGGAGAACGAAGGCCACCCTGAAGGTCCGCAGATTACTTACGTTTTCAGTGTCCCGTTCATTCACTGTTGGCAACGGAGTCCTAGTGGACATTTTACTACACTTTAATTCTGCACAATGAGAGGCTGAAAACAAAACAGCACAGCCCTAGGTGGCCGGCGACCTGTGTCCCCAAGTCTCCAGCGGTTCCGGAGCGGCGCCGTGGGGAGGGTGGCTTCCCTCCCCCCGACAGCCGTCTAAATCCCGGCCCTGGCCCGGGCCGTACCCCGGCAGGTCCCAGGGCCCATTCTCCTCTTGCCCCGGCGGCCGCGGCGAGGAACCCAGGCGGGCGGTTGTGGCAGAGCCGGGCTTGCAGGCGACGGGCTGCGGGTCAGCCCGCCGGCGACCCCTCGCCTCAGGCCGCCCAGCGGGCCCGCGCCCCCTCGCCTCCTCCTCGGCTCCCGCCCGTCGCGCCAAGGATTTCAGCTCCGGGGCCTCCACAAGGAGCCGCAGTCGGCCCTTGAAGAGGAGGACGAGAAGGATGTGGAAGAAATGAAGAGCAAGACAGGCCGCCGCAGGTTGTGGGCGCCGACCATGGATGGGGCTAAGGAGGAGGCGCCAGCGCCCGGCTATTTTTCTGTCTCCGGCTTGCTTTCTGCCTCAGCCTCCGCCCTAGTGGCCGCCACCGCTGCTCCCGGCAGCCCCGAGCTTCACGGACCCAAGATGGCCGTTCCCCGGCTTCCTCTGCTGCCTCCAGGCGCCGGAAGTGACGGCTTTGCCACCTCCCGGAGTTCCGCCAATCATTGAGGCCTGAGAAAGCCGGCCGAACCGCTGTTGCTAGGGGCGACTTGGCCGGGTCGCCGAGGGGGCGGTGCCGAGAGCCAAGAAGGGCCCGACTGGGTCTCCCCTGACTCCGAGAGGCGGTGGTTTCTCACTGTCCCAAGAGTGTGGACGCTAGCGAAAGAGCCCGGAAACTGCCCTGTGCAGCAGCCTGAGCCTGACTGCTGAGTTGGCATTTACGGAGTATAGTTCTGGTTTGTCCGGTTACGGATAGAACGCCTACTGTGTGCGAAAGTTGAGGTCGCACCGCCCTGACTGCGCTGCGCGGAATGGAGCCCCCGAGGCTACAGGAAGGAGAGACTGCATCCTTAACTGTGACCAGCAGCCAGCACCTGGGCACAGATCCTGGTGGCCACAAGCGCCTCTTGCCCTCAAGGTGCCGGCGGTCTGGAGGGTGTCAGACCCAGACAGAGCCAAATGCCATCCGGATGAAAGAGTGTAACAACGGAGTGATGAAGGTGAGGGCGAGACAACCAGTACAGGCCCTGAGGGACCAGTTTAGAAATACCTGTAGGAAATTTATAAGCAGGCTCTTACAGTCAGCCACATGTAACTGCTGGAAGGCAAGAAGTCTGGGTGCCGGCGTAGCGCCGGGCTCAGTAGCCGCCTACAGGCAGGAACACTGGACATGCTACTTGCCCTGAAGGCTTTTCTTGCCCTCTCTGCGTGCTCAGAGCCTCTGCTTAGCTTCTCTGCTCAGCACCTGACCAACGAGGATGGAATCCAGGGTGGCGGGTTCTAAGGAGGGAGAGTGGTGTAGGATGGGGGTAACATTAACTGTTACTAAGAGTTTGCCTTATGGGTACCTTACCTTTTGTTACCTCAGTAACCACAGGGTAACCCTATAAGATGTGCAGGCCCACCGTGCCATTTGAAGTCTAGGCAGGCTACAGAGACTTGGTCAAAATACCCCGGTTGGTTAGTGACAGCTGAGATTTGTTCCTAAATCTTTGGTAATAAGCCTTTGTAGCGAGTATGTATGTCATGCTTTACGTTTGATCCCCCCCAGTCATCTTGCATCCATCTTGCAATGTCTGAGACATTTCCTGTTCCATGAAAGATATATATCTTTAAACACTAGAATCACTCCTAGAGCAACCAGATGCTCCTGATTAAAAAAAAAAACAAAAAACACTCAACTACTTAAGGCACAGTCAGGGCTCCCGTTTCACACTCAGGGGGCAGTCAGTACTCAAGGGGCCAAGAAAGATTCTATTTAAAATGTTAAGTCTGGCCTGTAATCCCAACTACTCAGGAGGCTGAGTTGGGAGGAGCCCTTGAGCCCAAGAGTTCCAGACTAGCCTGGTTACATAGCAAGATCCTACCTCTAAAAAAAGAAGAAGAAGGAAAAACCTAGCCAGATGTGGTGGCACACACCTGTAGTTCCAGCTACTCAGGAGGCTGAGGTAGAAGGATCACTTAAGCTCAGGAGTTCAAGGGTGAAGTCAGCTGTAGTCATACCACTGCACTCCAGCCTGGGCAATAGAATGAGATCCTGTCCCTAAAGAGAAAGTAAGAAAGAGAGAGAGAGAAAGGAAGGAAGGAAAGGAAGGGAGGCATCTTTAAAAAGAAAGGCACCCAGAAGAGATCAGAAGCTGGAGAGAAAGTAGTCATACCCAGAAAATAATAAGTGTTGGCAAGAATGTGGAGAAGTTGGGAATTTTGTACACTATTGGGGGAATATAAAATTGTGCAGCTGCTGTGGCAAACAGTATAGTGTTTCTTTAAAAAATTAGAATACAATTACTATATGATCCAGCTATTCCACTTCTGGGTAGATATTCAAAAGTATTGAAAACACAGTCTTAAGGAAATTTTTGTACACCAGTGTTCATAGCAGCACTATTCATAATAGCTAAAATGTAAGAGCAACCAAAGTCCATTCACGAATGGATAAACAAAATATCCATACAATGGAACATTATTCAGCCTTAAAAAGGAAGGAAATTTCAACACATGCTATAACATGTGCTAAACCTTGAGGACATTCTGTATGATCCCACTATAAGTTACCTGGAGTAGTCAAATTCATAGAGGTAGAAAGTGAAATTTTGCCAAGGGCTGGGAGAAAATAGAATGAGTTCTTATTTAATGGGCTGAGTTTCAGTTTGGGAAGATAAAAGACTTATGGAGATGAATTACACAATGACATATATGTACTCAAAGCCACTGAACTGTGCACTTATAAATAATTAGACAGTAAATTTTATGTTATGTGAATTTTACCACAATTTTTAAAATAACTAAAACAAAGAGTTGGAATAACTTGTCTAAAGTTGCATAGCTAGTTAGCAGCAAAGCCCAGATGGGGACACAGATCTCTCAAGTCCCAGCCACACTTCTGCGCTCCTTGGCTAGTGTGAACATGTGGAAAAGGGTTCTGCTTCAACACTCCACTCCACCCCAGCACCAGAAGGAAAGAATCTAGGTCCCTGATGGCATCTTTGAGTAGCTGCACTAGTGGTGAGACTGCTGTCCCCCAGACTTAGTGCAAGGAAAATAAACCCCCACTTGTTAGAGGCACTACAGATAGGTGGACTATTGCTTACAGCCCAGGGTGTTCCTAACCAAGGCCATCATGCTGAGCATCAGAGCACCTGTCCCACAGGCCTGTGCTGTCTGTTCCATGTTCAGTTTAGAAGGGGCGGAAAGGCTGCTTCATGTTTGTCACCATATCATAGCACTCATAGCATATTCTCCCACCAGGGAATATGGGAACAGTTGGGACCCAGGGCCATTTCTCAAGGTGGGGGTAGCGGGTAACTGACAGAGAGCAGACCAGGAGCACTGAGAACTGAGCACTGCTTTGTATAAAGCAGCAGAAACGGGAAAAAAGCAGAGTGTAGTAATTATGGCACCCTGGAGTCATCATGCCTGGAGGCAGGAGAAGGAGGGACAGTAGGTGCAGTCCTTGGGACACTCCAGGTAGGCTCCAGATGCTTGGGGGGCTTTGGGATATATGAGGCCCATTCCAGACTCTTCTCTGGGCCTTGGGGATGAGAGCAAGCATGCTGCTGTTCTTTTCATTCACCACTCCCATCCTTTTCTTCCCCCACTGGAGAATGTTTTCTTTTTTGTTTTGTTTTGTTTTGTTTTTGAGACAGTCTCAAGCTGTCACTCTGGATAGAGTGCCGTGGCATTACAGCTCACAGCAACCTCGAACTCTTGGGCTTAAGCATTCTCTTGCCTCAGCCTCCCAAGTAGCTGGGACTACAGGCACCTGGCTATTTTTTGGTTGCCAATTGTCATTGTTGTTTAGCTGGCCCGGGCCGGGTTTGAACCCGCCAGCCTCGGTGTATGTGGCTGGTGCCATAACCACTTTGCTATGGGCGCCGAGCCCCCATTGGAGACTTTTGCCCTCTGTGAGCCCTGCTCCATTCTGTGGCCGAGAAGGTGCCTCAAGAATTCTCACTTGCAAGATTTTGTTCTTGTCATTCCCCCTGCCTGAACAGGCTTCCTGGTCTACTTGAGCCTACCTATTATCAGATGGCTTAATCTATTCACTGCTTCTGACTACACCTAGGGAATCCCCCTCCCCTTTGGCTTTTAACTGCCTGAGGTCACAGTACATTGAATGAGCACCAGCTGTGTACCTGGTACCTATGCTAAGACCCCCAACTTTCCAACAGCCTGGGAGTAGATATCAATGGGTATGTTAGAGGGACTGAGGCTGACAGGGCAGCTGTGACTTATCCACATCCCTGACAAGCAAAAGGAGAATGAGGATTGGACTCCAAGGCCTCTGCTGTGTTCTCCAGTTGCCTAATGGTAATCTAATCCCTTTGTTCTGGGTAAGGGCCTTCTAGCTGCTTGTACTTAGGTCAGCACAGGGACCAGTTAAAAACTCAGTACAGATCTGTTTGCACTTTCTGCCCTCCTTGCTTCTGCAGTACTGTGTTGTTCAAGCGAATTATGTATGGACTGCTTTTCTGCTGAATCAGAGACCATTCAGCCTTCCTAAATATGCTATTCGGAAAAATCATTTCACAGCTCAGAGCTATCCTTTATCAGTTCTTGTGCTTTTCCACAAAATGGAGATAACTCTGGGGTTACATATTCAGATAGGGCCATTTGCCCTGCACTAATTTTCTAGCTCTGGTCTGCCGGAAATGATGGTTCTCAATCTAGCACTAGATACATGTATATACAGTTGTCTCCTGGGTGTAACTATTAGATCCTGATAGTATAGCTCTGGGGAGTGTGCCCTCTTCCACTGTCCACTCTGCTCTGAGCTGAGAAGACCCATTGTTTAGAACTATACCCAAAGATCCAAAGAGACAACTGTGGTGGGAGAGAAGCAAGGGCTTTGGACTTTGGATCCTACATTTGAGCCCTAATTATGGCCCAGAATCCCAGAATGCTGGAGGGACCTTGGGCAAATCACTTAGTGTCTTTTTGAGGCTCAGTTTCTTAATCAGTGAAATGCAATAGTAATACCTACCCCTGACAGTTCCTGTGGGGGTCCAAGGAGAAAATGTTCAGAGAGCAGCCAGCACATTACATACAGAGTTCACCCTCCCAAACCCCAGAGGACCCGCCTCCCTGGGCTGCTGCATTTTCAACTCTCCCCCTGAGATGAGCACTGAACTTAGAGCATGGAGACATAGGTCAAAGGTTATTAGGCCACACATAACTGGGAGTTAGAGAATCATTCCTCCTCCCAGGTTTCCTCCTCCAATTTCACCTACCTCACTAGGTATTGAGTTCATTATAGGAAACAGGGTATGTAAAACCCCTTGGTAAGGGATCCTGCAATGCAAGATAAGGTGTTGCATTCTTATTATTGCCTGTTTTGCAGACAAGAACATAGAGACTCAGAAGGGCAAGAAGGGCTCTCTCAGTCTCCCATAGGTAGAAAGCAGTGCCTTCAGACTCCAGCCTGGTTACTCTGACACCAGCTGGCTACAAAGTCAGGTGGGTAACCAAAGGATGGGAGGGAGAAGCAACGAGTGGGTAAATAAAGTGCTCCCAAACCCTTTGACCTGCCTGTTCTTTTAGGGTTGACCTATTAAAGTAAGCATATCCCCCAAACACAGACAATAGGTTTTTCAGAAACAATAAACTCTAAGTTCTTTTTTTAAAAAAGACTATTTCCTTCATTCCTTGAGCTGCTGTCCCACCCTTGAAGCCATTTGACCCCTTTGAGTGCCATCATAACAAGCCACGTTAGCCTTTCTGCCTTCCCTCCTCTCCTGTTTACTGAGCACCTACTTTGTGCAAAGTAGTGTTTGCCATAGCAGTGCTAACTTTCCCATCACCGGACACACATAGAAGAATTTCTGAACAGAGTCACTTCAGGACATGAGAAATATAATTCTTATTACAGTTGATTAACAATTAATTAAAAAATTAATCAGGGTAGGATGGTAGAAACTTAGGTTCTTTTATCTGTTCTTTTTTTCTCTTTGTAGTAGATGTTCATAGTACAAAATAAAAAGCTGCAAAGGGGTACAACACAGTTAAAAATAATCTCTCAGGCCTGACGTGGTGGCTCATGCCTGTAATCCTAGCACTCTGAGAGGTGGGTGGATTGCCTCCCAGGTGGGTGGATTGCCTGAGCTCCCAGGTTTGAAACCACTCTGAACAAGTGCCAGACTTGGTCTCTAAAAAAAAGCCCAGTGTTTTGGTGGGTGCCTGTAGTCCCAGCTACTTGGGAGGCTGAGGCAAGAGAATCGCTAGAGCCCCAAGAGTCTGAGGTTGCTGTGAACTACGACACCACAGCACTCTATAGAGGGCAACAAAATGAGACTCTGTCTCAAAAATAATAATAATCTTTCCTCTACCCTTTTACAATTTCTTTTTTTCCAAATCACCATAAAGAATATGAAAATACAAGCCTCAAGCTGGAAGAAGTTATAATATAACTGATAAGAATTCAAATCCATACTGTATAAAGAATGTCAGGCGGCACCTGTGGCTCAGTGGGTAGGGCGCCCCATATACCAAGGGTGGCAGGTTCAAACCCAGCTAGGCCAAACTGCAACAAAAAAATAGCCAGGCATTGTAGTGGGCGCCTGTAGTCCCAGCTACTCGGGAGGCTGAGGCAAGAGAATCGCCTAAGCCCAGAAGTTGGAAGTTGCTGTGAGCTGTGACACCTGGCACTCTATTGAGGGCAATAAAGTGTGATTCTGTCTCAAAAAAAAAAAAAGAAAAGAAAAAAAAAAGGGAATGTCTATAATTTAATAAGGTCAACATGTAATAGAAATATGGGCAAAATAAGAATAGGCACTCCACAGTGGCTGATAAACAATGAGCACAAATACTTTAACTCATTTATTATCGCAAACATAAACTGCCTCGGTCTACTCCGGGTTCCAGCTGCTGTAACAAAATGCCATAGACTGGGTGGTTTGTAAACAATAGATATTTATTTCTCACAGTTCTAGAGGCTGGAAGTTCAAGATCAAGGCCCTGGCAGACCAAGAGTCTAGTGAGGGCCAGCTTTACATTTACAGACAGCCATCTGTCTTCTCACAGTGTCCTCAAATGGCAGAAGGGGTGAACTTTTATAGGGGCACTAAGTAACCCTCATGACCTAATCACCTTCGAAGTCTTCACCTCCCAATACCATCATACTGGGGCTTTCAACAAACCAAGACTGTTTCCATGTAAATGTTAACCAGTGTGATGTAAATGTGTCAACCGGTCTGTGAAACTAGTGTATGATGCCCCATGATCTTATTAATGTACACAGCTATGATTTAATAAAAAAAATAAAAGTCACCAAAATGGCAAAAAGGAGAAAGTCTAATATTACCAAGTGCTGTGGAGGATGTGGTGCAATAGGACCTCTTAGACACTGCTGGTGGCAGTGCCAATAGAAAATAAAGGTATGAGCAGAAAATAATGAAACACAACCTCAAATAAAGGAATGACAAAGCCAAAAATTGGTTCTTTGGCAAAATCCAATAAAATTGACATTTTGGAAAACAATCCGACATGAGCAATGAAAGTCAAAGATGTATGTGCCCTACAACTCAGCAATTTCATTTAAAATGTATACCCTAAAAGAAACTCCTGAACATCTGTGTAGGGAACATGTATAAGAATATCCCTAGCAGTTTGTTATAGAAACATACTGGAAATAAACTAAATGCCCATTATCTGTATGAATAAAGAGAATAGCCCACTCACACAAAGAAACAGCATACAGCAGAGAGAACAGTTTCATTACAGCTATGCATCATGTGAATAAATCTCAGGATCATATTCTTGAGTGAAAAAAGTAGTTCATGGAATATACATAGCATGATTCCATTGACATAAAGTTCAGAAACCAAAACATGTAAAATTAAACAATTAAGGATGCAAACATATAGGATAAAACTACTGAAAAAGTGCAGGGTGACGAGAAACACAACTTGGGTTAGTGCTTAAGTGGTTACCTCTGAAGATGAGCAAGGAGTAAAAAGGGGAGAAAAAGAGGTGGGTACACAAGCATTTGCATATCACCATTCCTGACAGAAAGTTGAGCTATTATTTTATATCTACTCAACTAAAAAATACTTTATCAAGGTGAAATTTACATAGAATAAAATTAACCATTTAAAGGCAAACAATGCACTGGTATTTAGTACACTCCCAATGTTGTTCTATTACAACCTCTATGCAGTTCCAAAAAATGTCCATCACTCCAAAGCAAACCCCTCTCCAAGTAAGCAGTTTTCCCCCATTGCCGCCTCCACCCAGTTTCTGGGAACCACCATCTGTGTTCTACCTCTATGGATGTGTCTATTTGTGGCATTTCATATACATGGAAACGTGTAATACATGGCCTTGTGTGTCTTCTGCTTTCATTCGGCATAATGTTCTCAAAGTTCCTCCAGCTTACAGCTTGTGTCAGTGCATCATTCCTTTTTATGGCTGAACAATATTCCACTATATGGTTAGACTTCTTATTTCTCTATTCCTCTGTCAAAGGACACAAAGACTATTTTCAACTTTTGGCTATTTTCAGTAGTGCTGCTATAAATGCGGTGTTTGTGTGGGAAATGACAGGAGAAATCAAAAGTTCAGTTCAATTTTGGATAATGCTAATAGCTATTAGACATCAAATTAAATAATTCAGTACCTATTTGAGTCATAATTTATAGCTGAGAAAAATGTGATGAAGACGAAAACTAATATCTTTTGCAACACTATTATTATGGTAACCCATTTATTGATGAAATCAGTGACAGGTATAAATATAAACCTGTTCTTCTCGGCTCCTTGTTTTCCTTTATAAGTTTTATTTTATTTTTAATTGACAAATAATACTTCTATGTATTTATGAGGTACAATGTGATGTTTCCTTATGTGTATACATTGTAGCATGACCAAATCAGTCTAATTAATATATCCACCTCCTCAAATATTTATCATTGTGGCGAGAACATCTAAAATTCTCTCTTTTTAGCCATTTAAAAATGTACATGATTATTAACTATAGTCACTATGCTGTATAATAGAACAGCAAAACTTGGCCATTGTGAATAATGCTGCAGTGAACATGGGAGTGCTGACATTTCTTTAACATGTTGATTTCAATTCCTTTGAATATATACCTAAAGCGGGCAGAGCCTGTAGCTCAAAGGAGTAGGGCGCCGGGCCCATATGCCGGAAGTGGCAGGTTCAAACCCAACCTTGGCAAAAAAAAACAAACAAACAAACAAAAAAACCATATACCTAAAGTGGGACTGCTGGATCATGTGATAATCCTATTTTTAGTTTTTTAAAGAAGCTCCATCCTGTTTTCTAAAGTGGCTATAGTAATTTACACTCTCAACAACAATGTATGGGGTTCTCTTTTCTCCATATCTTTACAAACTCTTGTTATCTTTTGTCTTTTTGATAATAGCTATACTAACAGGTGCAATTTAAAACTTATCTCACTGTAGTTTTTATTGCATTTCCCTGGGTTTTTTCCCCCTGCATTTCCCATGATTTTTCATGTATTTGGCCATTTATGTATCTTTCGAGAAATGTCTATTCAGATCTTTTGCCCATTTTTTAATCAGGTTATTCATTTTCTTGTCATTGAGCGGTTTGAGTTCCTTATATATTCTGGATATTAGCCCCTTATCCGATGTGAACTGCAAACTTTTTCTCCCAGCCTGTGGGTTATCTCTTTATTCTGTTTCCTTTGTCTGTTCCCCAACTATTTTTGCTTCTGTTGTCTAAGCTTTCAGGGTCTTATCTAAGAAATCACTGCCTAGAACAATGTCTGAAGCACATCCCATATGTTTTTTTCTAGTAGTTTTAAATTTCTGGTCTTTTTTAATCTTTAAGTCTTAACTTAAAAATCTTGAATTCATTTTTGTATATAGAATGAGGTGAGGGTCTCTTCTCCTTCTGCATGTGGATATCCAGTTTTGCCAATACCATTTATTGAAAAGACCATCCTTTCCCCCACTGTGAATTCTTGGCACCTTTGTCAAAAAAAAAAAAAAATTGCCAGATGGTGCCTGTGGCTCAATGGAGTAGGGTGCCGACCCCATATACCGGAGGCGGCAGGTTCAAACCCAGCCCTGGCCAAAAACTGCAAAAAAAAGACAATTGCCTATAATTGCATGGGTTTATTTCTGGGCTCTCTAACCTATTCCATTGGTCAGTGTGTCTGTTTTTATACCAATACCATGCTGCTTTGATCACTATGGCTTTATATTTTTGAACTCCTATAGTGTGACACCTCCAGCTTTGTACCCAGCTTTGTACTCAGCTCCACGTTTTCAATGGTATTCTAGTTGAATTTACTTCAGGTTGATTCCTGACTTTCTGGACATCTGCAGTTATTAAAAGTCCTGTTCATTTTAAAGATGACAGATCAAACTTGATATCACCCCAGTGCCCACCACACCACCACCACCACCCCTGCCTGCCCCTGTCTCTGGTGGAGGCAGGCTGCTCTTTTGTCTTGGCTCACCTCCTCCCCAATCTTCCCTGGATCCTCAGCTCCTTATTTCTCCTACAGACCCTTCCCTTCAGCCATAGACCACAGCCTTTCTCAGTATTCTATAAACAAGAGACCCTCAACTCCATGTCTCCTACCCCCAGCCGACTTTCCTCTCTCTTGCATTCTCTGCTGAGGTCCTTGGCATATTGACCTACCCTGGATCCCACCCATGGCTTCAGTAACTCCCAAGTGGCTTATTCCAACTGTCTGTGGTATCTGACAAGACCCCTTTGTCCACCTGACTTCCATCTGATCTTTCTAGCCCCTCCTGGAAAGAAGAACTTCCATTTTACAGATGAGAAAACTGACACTGCTAAGGTGAAAAGGTTTGCCAAGCTTGCTGGGCTGAAACTGCTAACACCAGGCCTTGTCTACAGGCCCTCCACTCCACTTTCTGTGTAAGAGGACAAGCATCCCTGGGGTCTGCAAGGGGTGTTGGGGCATCTGAAAAACCAGCAACGGGTACCTCCCCTCCCGAATCTTACTCCTCCCAGCACCAGCTCCCCTGGTACCATCAGAACCCAGTACAGACACCAGCATCTGGTGCCCTGAACACTGAACAATGAAAAAATGAAAATGGAGGATGGCGCCTGTGGCTCAAAGGAGTAGGGTGCCAGCCCCATATACTGGAGGTGGTGAGCTCAAACCCAGCCCCGGCCAAAAAAAACTGCAAAAAAAAAAAAAAAGGAAAAGAAAAGAAAAGAAAAAAGAAACTGGATGGGTGGATGGTTGACTTATCATAGCACATCAGAGCTAGATGTGACATCAGAGCCTGACAGTTTGCTCACCTGGTTATATACCTTCTGCTAAGCCAGGAGAAAGCTGAAGCCAGGGCATGCCTGGGCAGAGGTGCTGGAGAGGCAGGCATCCTTCCACCTCTGGAGACATGGGCATCTGAAAGACCTGCCAGAGGATGCCTGGGGCATGCCAGGCTTGGGTTGCTTAGAGGCTCATCCTGGTTGGGATGAGGCATTAGCCGGGTCTGGACCAGAAACACCTGAGCCATCCATATCACAGGCAGCCCAGGCAGAGCATAGGCAGGAGACTTCGCAGGGACCTCAGTGTGCATGCCATGGCACTCGAGCAGTGCAGCACCCAGAGTGTCTCTGTGGCACATTGCATCAGCATTCTCCCTGGCCTGCAGGTAAGGGAAGAACTTGGTGTCTCAGTTTCCTATGGGGACCATCACAAGTGACTAGTGACTGTGTGGCTTAAAATGATAGACAGGCTTTGCAGTTCTTGAGGCTAGAAGTCTGAAATCCGAGTGCCAGTAGTTCCATACTCCCTTTGGGGACTTAAGGGAGAATGTGTTCCTTGCCTTTTTCAGTTACTGGTGGTGACTGGCATTCCTTTCTTTCTTTTTTTTTTTTTTTAAAGAGACAAGGACTATTGCCCAATTTGGAGTACAGTGGTATAGCACTGCAGCCTTGAACTCATGGGCTCAAGTGATCCTCCAGCCTTGGCCCCCTGAATAGCTGGAACTACTGGCATGGGCCACTGTACCCAGCTGGCACTTCCTGACTTGTGGATGAATCATTTCAATCTCTGGTCACAGAACCATATCTCTCTGGTTTTCTCTTTTAAGGACATGGCATTTAGGCCCACCAGGATCATCTCCGGTTGCTTTTTTTTTTTTTTTTTCAAAGACAGAAGCTCACTCTGTCACCCTAGGTAGAATGCAGTAATTTCATCATAGCTCACCTCAAACTCCTAGACTCAAGTGATCCTCCTGCCTCAGTCTCCCAGGTAACTGAGACTACAGGAGCACACCACCATGCCCGGCTAATTTTTCTATTTTTGGTAGAGATAGAGTCTCACTCTTGCTCAGACTGGTCTCAAACTCCTGGCCTCAAGCAATCTTCCACCTTGGCCTCCCAGAAGTCTACAATTATAGGTGTCAGCCATTGCATCCAGCTTATATCTGCAAATTTTTTGCCATACAAGGTAAAATCACAGTTCCAGCGCTCAAGAGCTGGTATTTTTATGGGCCATCACTCAGCCTATCTAACTTACCCAGGATTACCAGTTTGAGGTGACAAGATGACCAAGAAAGTGTGGCTAAAATATGCGATTTATATTGCCCATTTTTATGGTTTTTAATGAAAGAAAGATAATTTTTCACTTACTGATAATGGATTTAATTTTATCTTTAAGTTGGAACACTAGAGCATAATAACAGTGGGGCAACCACTGTTCTGTCTCTTATTAAGGATTCCAAACAGGCAGCTGACAGGGAGTGACCATCAGGAGATGGAGATTCTACCCCAGCTTTGCACTAGTCTGCAGAATGGACTTGCCTATGACCCTTCCTGCCCTCCCTGAACTTCAGCTTCCCCATGTGTGGATCACAATGATTCCGATTGTTCTTCATGTTCCCCAGCATGCATCAGTTGTCAACACTGCATTTGGAAAACATTTGCTGCCAGTGATTTCAGGTGAAGGACAAGGGTAGAAGTGAGAGACCAAAACCCTCAAAGTTTCAGCCTTTCATCTTGCAAATTCCTGACCTCACAAGGACAAATCAGGAGTGGACATGGCAAGGCAGCAAAGTTGGAGCCAGCAAAGTTGTTAGGACAAGATTCTGTTCTCCTGTCTCAGTTGCCTCCTCTCCCTTGGGTGTGGCCTCAGATGTGAGCTGTCCAGGGCTGTTCCTCTGAGTCAGCCCTGAGTCCCACCTACACGCCTTCCCCGTGGGGCTGCCAGCCTGAAAGACTCCTTTCACAAAGAGGGCAGGAGAATGGATGACTCGGAGTGTGTAATGTACCCAAGTGCAGATGAATAATTGATGTGTTTGAATATTAATAAGCAGGAACTGGCTACTGTAGCCAATGAAGTCCAAAAGATACTCTGTTAAAGCAAACTCTCCAGTCTAAACCTAAGGCAAGCAAACAAACATAAAACATATAATGAACATCAGAACCTCAAAGTTCTGAAAACCTCTCTAAAACAGAAACCTACTTGAAAGTGATCTTATTTTCTTGAGCATGTTATTTTATTTCATTTTGATTTTTTTAATTAATTTTTATTTTTTAAAGACAAGATTTCACTCTGTCACTTCAGCTACAGTACAGAGGAATAATCATACTTACTTGAATTCCTGAGTTCAAGTGATCCTCCCACTTCAGCCCCAAGTAGTGGGGACTATAGTTATGAGCCACCATGTACCAGGTGATTTCAAAATTTTTTTGTAGAGATGAGGCCTCACCATTGTTTAGGCTAGCCTCAAACTCCTGGCTTCAAGAAATCCTCCTGCCTTAGCCTCCCAAAGTGCTGGGATTACAGGTGTGAGCTATACCATGTCTGGCCAAAGCAAGTTATTTGAAAAATTACAATTTTCAGGGTTGAAATAGAAAAGAGCTCTGTGTGTGTGTGTGTGTGTGTATGTGTGTGTGTGTGTGTATGTTATGGTACTACTAACTTCCACCCTTTAGACCTAACTTTGACATCCCACACTCACCCTGGCCTTGTTCCCTTCCTTTCCCCCTGTAGTCGTCCTCTTTCCCACCAAGAAAATCAGATGGCTTCATTGATGAAGTCTTCCAAACATCTAAAGGAGAATTAATACCAATTCTTCATAAATTCTTTCAAAATTCACAAGAAGAGGAACCACTTCTCAACTCATTCTATGAGGCAAGTATTACTCTGATGCCAAAACCAAGCAAAGATTTCACACACAAAAAGAAAACTGAAGACCAATGTCCTTTATGAATATAAATGCAAAAATCCTGAGCAAAATACTAGTAAATTGAGTCTAGCAATGCACAAAAAACATTACATACTATGACCAAATGGGATTTATGAGAGGAGTCCAAGAATAGCTTAACATCTGAAAATGAATTTATATAATACACTACATGAATAGAACAAAAAACAAAAACCGTATAATCATATCAATAGGTACATAAAAAGCATTTGACAAAACTCAGCACCCCTTCATTATTTATGTGTGTATTTATTTATTTGACAGAACAATTTCATTCTGTCACTCTGGGTAGAGTGCTATGGCATCCTAACTCACAGCAACCTCAAACTCTTGGGCTTGAGTGATCCCCTTTCCTCAGCCTCCCAAGTAGCTGGGACTACAGGTACTACAACTCCCAGCTAGTTTTTTCTATTTTTAGTAGAGATGAAGTCTTGCTCTTGCTCAGGCTGGTCTCAAACTCCTGAACTTAGGTGATCTACCCACCTCAGCTTCCCAGAGTGCTAGGATTACAGGCAAGAGCCACTGAATTGATTTTTTATAAAGGTGCCAAGGTAATTCAATGGGGAAAAATGGTACTGAAACAACTGAATATCCACATGCAAAAAAAAGAAGATGAGCTAGTCGCTCTGGTATGGCTTTAATCTCAGATACTCAGGAGGGTGAGGCAGAAATACTGTTTGAAGCCAGGAGTTCAAGGTTATAGAGTGCTATGATCACACCTGTGAATAGCGTTGCACTCCAGCCTGGCCAACATAGCAAGCCCTCATTTCTTTAAAAAAAGAAAGAAAGAAAGAAAGAAAGAAAGAAAGAAAGGAAAGGAAAGGAAGGAAGGAAGGAAGGAAGGAAGGAAGGAAGGAAGGAAAGAGGAAAGAAATTGGATTCTTATTTTAAATCATATACAAAAATTAACCCAAAGTGGACCAAAGACATATAAGATCTAAAATTATAAAGCTCTCAGAAAAAAGATGTAGGTGTAAATCTTCATGTGATAGTTTCTTACATATGACACCAAAGCACAAGCAGCAACAACAACAAAATAGATAACGTGGACGTTACCAAAATGAAAAACTTTTGTGCTTCAAATGACACTATCAAGAAAACCTACAGAATGGAATAAAAATGTGCAAGTCATAAATCTGTCAATAAACTTCTATGTAGAATATTTAAAGAAACCTGTCAGAGAGGTGCCACGTCTGAATTTGTGTACACAAATATAACCCGACAAGCTGATTCTAAATTTATATCGAAATATGAGAGATAGAGAACATCCAAAAACTTTCTTAAAGAAAAGTAATGAGGTGGGACAACTACCTTGTTGGATATGAAGGCTTGTTACAAATACGGTAATTAAGGCAGTGTGATGCTGGTGTATAAATACAAAAATTGTCCAACATAACAGCAAAGAAAACTCAGAAGCAGACAAACACATAAGTAGATACCTGATTTACAACAAAGAAGCCTTGCGGAGTGTGGTGAAAGAAGTCTTTTAAATTAATGGTTCTGGAGCAGTTGGTTATTCCCATTGGAAAAAAACAGAAATTTGATCTCACCTTCACATCATACAGAAAATTGCAGATGTGCAGGTTCTGGGGACACCCTGAATCCCCAAGTTCACCCATAAAGTCCTCATATGTAGGAAACATGAGAAATTGTAGCTAAGTGTCCCTTTATTTACAAAATAGTCATGACAAAATTTCACAAAGAGGTGGCCAACACACATAGAGAATACTTTGTAAAGGATATGTAAAATTTTGTCATGACTATTTTGTAAATAACAGTACTTGTCTCTACAATTTCCCATTTTCCCTATGTATAGTGACTTTATGGGCAACCTTTGGGACACCCTGTACGTAAGACAAAATGTCACTGGCACAGCCTTGACAAAGCAGACGGAAAAAACGTTCACAGTTTTTTCCCACTTCATTTCTTTCTTTCTTTTAATAATTTTTCTTTAGCATTTGCTATCTAGAAGCACAGCTGCTCAAGGACATCAGGTATCCCAAATGCTACAAATAGCCACATGACCTCCTGCCAGGTGCCAGAAGTCTAGACCTGTGCAAAGAGGATACAGACCAGAGCAGGTGACTTCCAGTTACCTTTAACTCATTAACACATCATCATCACACTCAAAATCACTCTCCCAAGTGAGAATTGCTGCTATTCTCTGTGTATGCAAGGCAGAAAGAAGCGTGTACATGAACTGCATCTGCAATCTGAAATCACCCTATAATGCTCACACGCCTCCTCCCTCCTTTTATCTAACTCTTTAAAATTCCCACATCTCCCTTTGCTTGAGGAGAAGCTCTGCTTCTCCATTCTTTGGGCAAAGAATTAAAATCCTGAATGTCTTATAGATATAGAAACAAAACACAGTTTTTTGGTAACGAAAATATAAATCTCACAGAATATAACACATGTGATTATCTTCAGGAGTTTAAAGGAAGAAGCTTTTTTAAAAAAGCCATAAACATAATCCTAAAGGAAAAGACTGATTTTATTAGAGTAAAATAAAAAAACTTCTGTTCATCAAGGAGAAAACAAACATACACAAGAGCAAAAAATAAGCAACTATCCTGGACAAGATAGCTGTAGCACTTACACGGATTCAGAGTATAGGAAGAGCATATATAAATCTTTAAGAAAAAGCCAAACAGGCTCGGTACCTGTACCTCAGTGGTTAGGGCACCGTCCACATACAACAGGACTGATGGATTCAAACCTGGCCTGGGCCTAATAAAAAATGACAACAACAACAAAATAGCCAGGCATCGTGGCAGGCACCTATAGTCCCAGCTATGTGGGAGGCGGAGGCAAGACAATCACTTAAGTTCAAGAGTTGGGGTTGCTGTGAGCTGTCATGCCCTAGCACTCTACCAAGGGCAACATAGTGAGACTCTGTCTCAAAAACAAACAAACAAAAAAAGCCAAACAACCCTATAAGAAAGCAAGAAAGACACTAAAAAGGCATTTCACAAAGAGGATGTCAAATGGCCAATAAGCATAATTAAAAATGCTCAATTTTGTCAACAACCAGAAAAATGCAAATTAAACCCAGTTTGACTACATTAAAGATATCAAGACAGGCTAAAAACTTGGAGAAGATAATCAAATGATTAACAAAATGTTAGTATTTTGAATATATAAAAGTTCCCATGAGATGTTAAGAAATAGCAAACGACCCCTTGCTCAATGATATTCCATTGTGTGAATATACCACTGCATTTTTTTTTTTTTTGGAGACAGAGTCTTAAGTTGTCACCCTGGGTAGAGTGCTGTGCTGTCACAGCTCACAGCAACCTCAAACTCTTGGGCTTAAGTGATTCTCTTGCCTCACCCTCCCAAGAAGCTAGGACTATAGGCATCTGCTATAGCTGCCTATAACCAGCTATTTTAAGTTGGGGATTCAGGGTGTCCCCAGAATCTGCACATCTGCAATTTTCTGTATGATGTGAAGGAGGAATCAAGTTTCTGTCATTGTTGTTTTGCTGGGCCCAGGCTGAATTAGAACCTGCCCACTCTGGTGTATGTGTCTGGCACCCTAGCCACTTGAGCTACAGGCGCCAAGCTGCACCACTGCATTTTGTTTCTCCATTCATTAGTTGGTGGACATTGGGGTTGTTTCCACTTTTTGATTAATATAAGTAATACTGTTACCAAGTTTTTGTGCAGAAATGTGTTTACCATTTCTCTTGGATATATTCTTAGGGACTAGAATTACTCATTCGTATGGTGTTGGCTATGTTTACTCTTTTAAGGAACTGCCAGCCTGTTTTCCAAGGTTGTTGCACCATTTTATATTCCCTGCAGCAGTGTATGTATGTAAGGATTCTAATTTTATTACACCCTCACCAACATTTCTTATTATCTATCTTTTTCATTATAGCCATCTGTGTTAGTGTCCCATGGCTGCTGTAACAAATTGTCACTAATTGGGTGGCTCAAAACAACAGAAATTTACTCTCTCACAGTTCTGGAGACTGGAAGTTGAAATCAAGGTATTATCAGGGTAGTGCTTCTCCAGAGGTTTGAGTAAAGGTTCCATTCCTTGCCTCTTCTAGTTTTTGATGGTTGTTGGCATTCCTTGGCTTGAGGCTGCATCACTCCAACCTCTGCCTCTGTCTTTGTATGGCCATCTCCTCTGTATGTCTGTCCTTCTCAAAACCCTATCAGCCTATTTCTCATAAGGATATGTGTATTGTATATAGGGTCTACCCAGATAATACAGTATAACTTCTCTCAAGATCCTTAACTTAATCACATTTTTTGTTATATATGGTAACATAGACAAGTTCTAGGGACTTGATGTGGCTAACTTTTGGGAGTGCCATTTTCTGGCCTCGTATATCATCCTGCTGGGTGTGAAGAGGTATCTTACTATGATTTAGTTTGAATTTTCCTGGTGCCTAATGATGTTAAGCATCTTTTCATGTGCTTATTGGCCACTATGTATTTTCTTTGGAGAAAGGTGAATAAAGATCTTTTGCCCAGTTTTTAATTGATTTATTTGTCTTTTTATCATTGAGTTGTAAGGGTTTTTATATAGCAATGATATCATGGACTATGATGTAGTAGGAAGTGCCAGGAATCTGTCAGCCCATCTAGACAACAGTCTGTTTGATGTAACTAATTGGGAATTCTGGAGTCTGTTAGAAGGCTCACAGCTTCCAGGCAAAAGTTGGTGTCTTAGTTTGTTTTGTGCTTCTATAACAGAATACCACAGACTAGGTAATTTAAATGAACAGAAATTTATTGGCTCATGCTTTTGAAGGCTGCGAAATCTACGATTGAGGGACTGGCATCTGACAAAGGCCTTCTTGTTGTGTTTTCCCAGGCAGAAGGGCACAGAGATGGTGAGAGAGAGTAGAAGAAGGCCTAATTCCCCCTTTTATAATAAACTCATTCCCACAATAATAAACCCACTTCCAAAATACTGACATTAATCCATTCATTCTGTCCTTATACTCTAATCATCTCTTAAATGTTCCACCTCTTAATACTGCCGCAACGGCTATTAAATTTCAACATGAGTTTGGAAAGGGACAAACATTCAAATCCTAGCAGCTTAAATGGGAAATCCTGATTAAGTTTAGTCAATTTCATCTTTTAGTATAGAAGTGGGGCTATCCATTTCCCAGCCCCCTCAACCCTGTGGCACGTAGCAATTCCTGTAGCTTATAGGAGCCAGGGTGGGCATGAACCCTCATCCTCCATATATTAGAGATATGTGTTCTGATCACTGGCTGTCATTTCCGCATGCAGAGGTGCAGACACAGAGGTGACTGCCACTATTGCAATTCCACTGGCTGAAGCAGCTTCCAGGGAATTTAAAGAGACAGATACTATTGGGGGTTTTAAATTTTATTTTAATTTTCTACTTTGTCCCATTTGGTAGCCAAATAACTAAGGATTTCTTGGCATATAAAGTCAAGAAAACAATGTTTGAGCAAAATGTAAATATCAATTAAAATGTAGAAAACCTAAGAAAGAACCAAAAGGAAATTCAGAATCTGAAAAGTATAATAATTGAAATAAGAAATTCACTATTAGGATTCAAAAGGAGATTTGAATGGGCAGAAGAAAGAATCAACAAACTTAAAGATAAGACAATTGAAATTATTGAGTCTGAGGAACAGAAATGAAGAGGACTAAAAAAGAGTAGAGTCTAAGGGACTTGTGGGGTACCATCAAATAGAGTGATATACACATTGTGGGAAGGCCGAAAGAGAGAAAAAGGGAGAGAGTGAGTGTTGTTATTTTTTATTGACAAAAAGACATAATTTGAAGAAATAATGGCTGAAAACTCCTCAAATTTAATGAAATACATGAATATAAACATCCAGAAGCGCAATGAACTCCAAGTGGGATTGAACTCAAAGAGACTTATCAAGACACATTGTAATCAAACTGTCCAAACCAAGGCTGGGCGTGGTGGCTCAAGCCTGTAATCCCAGCACTCTGGGAGGCCAAAGCAGGTGGATTGCCCTGAGCTGGCATGTTCAAGACCAGCCTGAGTAAGAGCGAGACCCCATCTCTAAAAACATCTGGGAGTTGTGGCCAACACCTATAGTCCCAGCTTCTTGGGAGGCTGAGGCAAGAGAATCACTTGATTCTCTTAGGCTGTTGAAGAATTTGAAGTTGCTGTGAGCTGACACCGTGGCACTCTACTGAGGGTGACAAAGTGAGACTCTGTCTCAAAAAATAAATTAATTAATAAAAATAAAAAAAAAAACTGTCCAAATCAGAGATAATAGAATCTTGAAAGTAGTGAGAAGTTAAGCTGTTGCATACAGGAGATCTCCACTAAGATTATCAGCAGATTTATCACCAGAAACCTTGTAGACAAGAAGGCAGTAGTTGATTCAAAGTGCTGAAAGAAAAAACTGTCAATCAAGAATTCTATATCTGGACCAGGTTTGGTGGTTCATGCCTGTAATCGTAGCACTTTGGGAGGCCAAGGTGGTTGAATTGCCTGATCTCAGGAGTTCGAGATGAGCTTGAGGAAGAGTGAGACACCATCTCTTCCAAAAATAGCCAGACATTGTAGTGCCTGTAGTGCTAGTTACTTGGAAGGCTGAAGAAAGAGGATCGCTTGAGCCCAGGAGTTTGAGGTTGCTATAAGCTATGATGTCATGACACTCTACCCGGGGTAACAGAGTGAGACTCTAGCTGAAAAAAAAAAAAGAATCCTATATCTGGCAAAACTGTTCTTAGAAAGAAAGATAAATTAAGACATTCCCAGGTAAACAAAAGCTGAAAGAGTTCTTTATCACCAGATCTGCCCTGCAGAAAATGCTAAAAACCTAAAAGACTCATTTAGGTTGAAATGAAGGCTCTGGACCAGCGGTTCTCAACCTGTGGGTTGCAACCCACAGGAATTGTATTAAAGGGCTGCGGCATTAGGAAGGTTGAGAATCACTCAAAGTTATATAAAGGTTTCCTATAAAGATAAATATGTGAGCAATTATAAAAACTAATAGTATTATAACTTTGGTGTATAATACTACTTTTCATTTTCTATATGATTTAAAAGGCTAACAAATTAAAAAAAAATCATTAGTCTGATCTTTTGACAGTCAATGCATAAAGATATAATGTCTGACATCATTAACTGAAAGAGGTGGTAACAGAGCTATAGAGCAGCAGAGCATGATACAGTCATCTGCAATGTGTCTTTCTGTGGTTTCAGTTATCCATGGTCAATTGTGGTCCAAAATATTAAATGGAAAATTCTGGAAATCATTTATAAGCTTTAAGTTGTTCACTCTTCTAGGTAGTGTGATGAAATTTCTCACTATACTGCTCCATGCCACCTAGGGCATGAATGATGCCTTTGTCCAGTGTATCCATGCTGTACATGCTACCTGCCCATCAGTCACTTAGTATCTGTCTCAGTATCATAGTGCTTATGTTCAAGTAACCCTTATTTTTTTTTTATATCTTATTTTTTATTCAAATTTAATTTTACTTTTTTATAGAGTCTGGCTCTGTCACCCCGGCTGGAGTGCAGTGGTATGACCACAGCTCTCTATAACTTCAACTCTTCAAACTCCAGCAATGCTCCAGCGATCCTCCCATCTCAACTTTCAAAAGCACCTACTCATGAGCCACTGAATCTTGCCCCTAACCTTTATTTTAATTAACAGTAGCCCCCAAGCTTGAGAGTAGTGATGCTGGCATTTTATCATCTCACATCATCATAAGGTAATGTTTACCAAGTTTCTCTAATATATATTCCCACCCTCTTCTATATTTATTCTTTGGAATCAAATTATTAAGAGCAGCCTACACTCAAGTGGGGTGAATTAAATTCCAACCCCTGGAGGGGATTATCTATATAAATTATTTGAAATTTTTCCACAAGGAAGCTGCCTTTCCTAGGAAATGTCTTTGCATATTTTTCCATTGGCTTACTGGGCTTCTTGATTTTTTTTTTTAAAGCAGCTCTTTACATAGGATATCTCTATATTTTTTGATAAATTACTGAAGTTAGCTATTCATATATGAACAAGTAGAGTTGTTTTGTTGATAAAAAACAATTGTATCTTTATTTGATCAGAATCATTAGGGTCATAAAGTTTTGCATTTTTATTTAAGCTATTGTGATAGCAGATAACATAATATTAACAACAAAAAATTTCACCTTATTTACCAGGGATTCCTGTGACCTACCAAAGAATAGCAGGAAAAGGAACCTGCCCTGGCATACTTATTTCCAGGAAAGATCTGGGATGAATGCTATCCAGTGTGGTCAGGAGAACTCTGGGCTGGAACAGAGAGGGAGTCCTGCATTGAAGACTTGGTCTTGACACTGTATCACCTTGGACAAAGCACTTCACTTGTAAATTAAGAGAACTTCATCTGCGTAGTCCTTTGTAGTCAGCTTCTGGAGTTGCATGAATTTCAGAGGAATTCTTGCAAGGTGATGTGAGATAGTATTACGTGGAGCATACAGCAGAGGTATTTCCTGCTGCTATCTATAGAATGCATTTGCATTTGCAGGCAGGTAGATGAGGCAGAAAGTTTGGTAAAGGTGTTACTGCAACCCAAACAAGCCACGTAGGGCCCAGATCAATGTCTGGGAATGTCTCAGACAACCATAGCCCAGAAGCATAAAGGAAGTTATGTTCACTTATTTTTAAGTGAAATTTTTTGTCTTCTGACTCCAAACACTGGCTTTCATGGTAAGATTAATCAACTGTTTAGTTAGTAGAGTGCTCATGCTGTGCAAAGGCGTTTATTTAGTTAAGCCCTGTGTATATATTCTCTCATTTAGATCTATCATTGTGAATTAGAAATTACTTTTAATCACCTGTTCCAGATGAGAAAACAAAGCCCTTATTCTAAAGACTCTATCTAATGTCTTACAAATTTGTAGACAAGCCCATGTAAAATAATGATTTGTTGTTAATATAATGATTTTTAGCTCTAAGAATATGATGTGTGTAATTATGAGTGATACTTGTAGAGTTTTTTATTTTTTAAGATAGAGGTTTTTCTTTGCTGACCTGGCTGTAGTACAGTGGCACAATCATAGCTACTGCAACCTCAAACTCTAGAGCTTAAGCCATTCTCCCACCTCAACTTCTAGAGTAGCTAGGACTACATGTATATGCCACTATACCCAGCTAAACTTAATTTTTTTTTTTCCTTTTTTGTAGAGGCAGAGTCCTGCTATATTGCCCAGGCTGATCTCGAACTCCTGGTCTCAAGCAATCTTCCTGCCTTTTCCTTCCAAAACACCGGGCATGAAAATTTGAACAGATACTTTTGAATAGGTTGCTTTGGCCTAAAAATATATTGTTTTCATATCTTGTATGATAAAATTAACTTTTCAATACATTCTCAATCAAGAAGAAAATAGATATGCCTTTTCTGTGACTATTAAATGATATTAAGAAATTGACAACATCTGGTTTTCTGCTATTGTTAAAGTGTGATATTAACAGATTAGTATGCTAATGAAGAGATTGCATGGTAATTTTCATCCTTTAATCTTCAAGCATAATATTAAGGGTAGATCTTTCTTTAATATGGTATGACTTATGTAAATTATAATCTTATAAATTGGTTCAGACCTGTTTTGAAAAATAAAGTTGTGTATCAGTGATATGGCTCAGTTCTTTTTCAAAGGGATAAAGCACTGTAAAGAGAGACTGTGGGAGTATAAATATGATAAAATCCTTAGAAATCTAGATTAGTTACAGAAAAGTCAGTTACAATTATGTAGGCTTTTTAAAATCTGACTGGTTTTTGTTCTACCAAAGATAGAATATTCGTTCCATCCTCTTTCATTAAACTGTGGTTCCACAGTTTATATCAACTTTCCCTAACCTTGTAACACTCAGAGGGAACAAGATAGTTTCTCATTAAGAACTTAGTCAATAATATAATCATTTACCCTGAAGCACTATGGAGAGATTACTTCCAAGATAGTAGGTACTCTCGCTAAAGGTGACCACAACTAGTCTCAGAAGTGCAGGACAGGCACATCTGCAGGTGAAATGGGATAAGACAAGCAGCTAATGTGAACACTATTTCCACTGCCTGGTGTACCAGAGTTTGAGCCTCTTATTGTTGGACATTTGAGTTCTTGCAAATTTATTGCCATTGTTAGCAGCACGTCATGAATAACTCTGACGATGAATTTTTTTGCATAGTTCTATGATTATTTTATTTTAGGATAAATTGTTAGAGGCTTTGGTAAATATTGTCAAATTACCCCTTCAAAAAGCCTGAACTAATCGATAGTACACTTCCGTCAACATTTTTGGTGGCCAGTTTTTCTTTACTCCCTTCTAACATCCCTCTCCACCAAACTTTTGCAAAGAATTCTATGTTCTCTTTTTCTTAATTCAACCCTTTATAAGAAAACTCCTATAACATGAGGATAACGATAAAGATATGTCCTCACTTTTATTAGACATTGCTGGATTTCTCACTAAAGTAGTTGTACAGCTATACATTCTCACTAGCAGTATCAGGCCCCTTTTTTCTCCCCCTTCATAGCAACTGTTAATTTCAATTTCTTTGTAATCCTTCTAATTACTCCAGATAAGTGTGGGCTTATTTTTTTTAAGATCTATAACACTTGGTAATCAACTTTAAATAAAGAGAGCAGCCTCTGAGTTGGCACTTTCAGCAGACATTAATATCTATCCAGAAATTAATGGCATTGCTTTGTTTTCCTTGTTTTTATATTTTTCAATTTACATAGAGCTAAACTGACTAATTTTTGGCCTACAGATTTATGAGTGTTAAGATACAGTACAGTACTATACAGTAGTCCCTCCCTTATTCATAGGGGATACACTCCAAGACCCTGAGTGGATGTTGACACCACAGATAGTAACAAACCCTATGTATACTATGGTTTTTCCTATATGTACATACTTGTGATAAAGTTTGTTTTATAAATTAGGCACAGTGAAAGGGTAGCAATAACTAATAATAAAATAGAACAATGACAACAGTAGGCCAGATCATTACTCTGATGCTTTGGGAACTTTATTAAATAAAATAGGCCAGATGTAGTAGCTCATACCTATAATCCCAGAATTTTGAGAGGCTAAGATGGGAGGATTGCGTGCTCCCAGGAGTTCAAGACCAACCTGGGGAACTTAGAGAGATTCCATCTTCACAAAACATTAAAAAGTTAGCTAGGGGTGGCGCCTGTGGCTCAGTGGGTAGGGTACTGGCCCCATATACTGAGGGTAGTGGATTCAAACCCAGCCCTGGCCAAACTGCAACCAAAAAATAGCCAGATGTTGTGGCGGGCGCCTATAGTCCCAGCTACTCAGGAGGCTGAGGCAACAGAATCGCCTAAGCCCAAGAGCTGGAGGTTGCTGTGATCTGTGATGCCACTGCACTCTATGGAGGCCAACAAAGTGAGACTCTGTCAAGAAAAGAAAAGAAAAGAAAAGAAAAGAAAAGAAAAGAAAAGAAAAGAAAAGAAAAGAAAAGAAAAGAAAAGAAAAGAAAAGAAAGTAAAGTAAAGTAAAGTAAAATAAAATAAAATAAAATAAAATAAAATAAAATAAAATAAAATAAAATAAAATAAAATAAAATAAAATAAAATAAAATATAAAAATTAGCTGGGAGTAGTGGTGCATGCCGATAGTCCCAGCTACTGGGGAGGCTGAAGCAGGATGATGATTGGAGCTCAGGAGTTAGAAGATTCACTGTGCTATAATCACACCACTGCATTCCAGCTTGGGTCACAGAGGAAGATCCTGTCTCAAAGAAAGGGGAGTGGAATAGAAAGAACTAGTGGCCTTCCCCACCCCATCCTCTTGCTATATATTAAGTGTGTGATTTCATTGGGAAAGATGTAGGTAAAGGGTGGGTGATATCTTCATGGTTTCAGGCTTAAAAGACAAGAAGGGTATTGCTTGCTTACTGCTTTATATACTTGTTAAAGTTTAACAAAAATGTTCTTTCTCCTTTCTACCAAGCCAAACTGGCAAGACACAGTTAAAAATGGGACAACCTTAGCATGTTGGTCTGGTCACCTAATCAGGATCTGTCAAAAGCAAAATGTAAGTCTTTTATTTTCCACCTTTCTAATTTAATGTATTTTTTTTTTCAGCATTGAAGGCAAAAAAATTTATTTATTTATTTATTATTTATTTATTTATTTATTTTGAGATAGAGTTTCACTTTGTCGCCCTTGGTAGAATGCTATCGCATCACAGCTCACAGCAACCTCCAGCTCTTGGGCTTAGGTGATTCTCTTGCCTTAGCCTCCCAAGTAGCTGGGACTACAGTAGCCTGCCACAATGCCTGGCTATTTTTTGTTGCAGTTTGGCCAGGGCCAGGTTTGAACCTGCCACCCTAGGTATATGGGGCCAGTGCCCCACCCACTGAGCTACAGGCGCCACCCCAAAGAAATTTAATGTAAAAATTTTAAGGCATCTTTATAGCTAAATTTAATATGTATATTAAATTTCTTGTAGATTTTAAAATAAATAATTATAAAGAGTTTGACATTGTGTATTTCATTACTGTGCCCTAACCTATGGTTTCATAATCTTCATGTTTTTACAAAATGCTTTATAAGGCAGGTGTGATGGCTTATGCCTGTAATCCCAGAGCTTTGAGCACTGGAGGTGGGACGATCCCTTGAGGCCAGAAGTTCAAAACCAGACTAGGCAACATAGCAAAACTCTGTCTCTATGAAAAAATAGAAAAATTAGGTGGGCTTGGGAGTGCACCAATTGTCTCCTAGCTACTTGGCAAGCTGGGATGAGAGGATCGCTTGAACTCAGGAATTCACGGTTACAGTGACCTATGATTGTACCATTCCACTCTAGCCTCGGTGACAGAGCAAGACCCATGTCTACCAAAGGATTAACAAAAGCTATATAAGCTAATACTGAAGTAACCAAGAAAAAAAAGTGTAGAATGAAAAGAAAATTTTAATGCAGCATATAACTCCCTCACCTAGGACTTTATAAAGACAATGAGTTAAACAAGTTCTAATTTGAAGGACTACCAAAGATAGATGCATGTCATTGGGAATAGGCCTTATAGGGTTGGAAGCAGTTGCTCACACCTATAATCCTAGCACTGTAGGAGGACGAGGTGGGTGGATTACTTGAGCTCAGGAGTTCAAGACCAGCCTGAGCAAGAGTGAGACCCCTGTCTCTACTTAAAAAAAAAAAATTAAAAAATAGAAAAATTAGTCAGACATTGTGGTGGGCTCCTGTAGTCCCAGTTACTCAGGAGGCTGAGGCAGAAGGATTGCTTAAGCCCAATAGTTTGAATTTACTGTGAACTATGATGCCATTGCACTCTATCCAGGGTGACAGAGTAAGACTCTATCTCAAACAAAAAAGGAAATAGGCCTTATAATGTAGGACATGAATCTAATTGGAAGTATAGATTTTGAATTGGCTATTTGACAGCATTTAAAATTTTATTAGAGCAAATATTCTAAGATACATTAAATTTTGAGAGTAGGGATTCAATAGCCATTAATATAAGTTGTATTTTCTATCTCCTCTGTTCAAATAATACCATGTAAGATTAATTTTACTTATAATACATGGTATATTACTGTGCATCTGTGCCATTTTGAAAGTCTTATTTTCTTCATAACTTAAAAAAGCAAAGACAAACTAAATCCCCCTTTCAGAAATTTTCAGTAGAAGGCCCATGAATGGCATTTCAATGGGTTTGTTAACTTATATGCAAAGTTTTTGGTATGATATGCATTTTTCTGGGGAGGAAAGGACATTGGATCCTCAAAGGGATCTTTGAAAAAAATAGATTAAGAATCATTCAGGCCTGTCATAGTGGCTCACACCTGTAATTTTGTAATCCTAGCACTCTGGGAGGCCAAGGCAAGAGGATCACTTGAGATCAGGATCACTTGAGATCAGCCTGAGCAAGAGCAAGACTTCATCTCTACTAAAAATACAAAAAATAGCTGGGCATAGTGATGTGGGGGCCTATAGTCCCAGCTACTTGAGGGGCAGAAACGGGAGGATTGCCTGAGTCCAGGAGTTTGAGGCTGCAGTGAGCTATGATGCTGCCACTACACTCTAGCCTAGGCAACAGAGTGAGACTCTGTCTCAAAAAAAAAAAAAAATCCCTCTCAAATGTGATAGGGCTTAGAAAGCTAACAGTGTTAAATGTTCATATGAAATCTTTTAAATTGTGAGTAAAGCATAGAATTGTTAGGCTTTGATTAGAATTTTCCAAAATATGTTTTACAGTATTAAAATAGCTGTTACCAGGTTTCCAGTGTCAGCTCAGTGTGAGAGATGATGTTTATTCTCTATATTCCTCCTGTATATTCAAAATCTGTCTTTGTATATATAAGGAGCTAAGTGCTCATAAAGACATGTTTAGTTTTGATCTATAAAAATCTTTTATTTTTTTGTATAATACTCTCCATGAAGCACAGGAAATCCAAGTAGCCTTAGTAATGTTAAATTTAGCAACATCATAAGACTCCTCTCAGTCTAATCTGATTTTTTTTTTTTTTTTTTTTTTGCCAGGGCTGGGTTTGAACCCACCACCTCCAACATATAGGGCTAGTGCCCTACCCCTTTGAGCCACAGGTGCCACCCAGTCTAATCTGATTTTTAGAAAAAGATCATCTTAATTTTACTGCCATCAGGCTGCTGTTTTGTGAATTTTGATGAAAAGCACAATAATGGGAAGAGTGTTGGCATTTCTGGCCTTTACTGTCCTTGGAAAGACCTTTGAAAAGTACTTTTTGATTTTTGTTTTATTTTCCTTTGAGCACTTTGAGTACTCAAATGGATCTTTCAAGTATCTTTCAAAAGCTATCTATTCCACTTTTGAAAATGCTCTTTTTTATGCTGAAAATCTGACTCCCTTTAATTTGTAAAGCTTTGTTTTCCCGAACTCTCCTAACTAACTCCTTCCGTGTGAGTTTATTAGACGTTCAGTCATCCTATCTCCTTTACTTTCTGAGTCCATGTTCCACCTGCATAGTTGTTTCTACTGTCCGTTTTTTCAGATGGTTTGATTTTGGGGGTCTCTCTTCATCTCTGTTGTCTTCCTGGAT
>CAUYPK010095928.1:0-22811 GCA_963574355.1 Loris lydekkerianus | reverse complement strand
TTAAAGAAAGATGGAGACTTTACCTCTTTCATGTTTACATGGATGGAGCTGGAACATATTCTTCTTAGCAAAGTATCTCAGGAATGGAAGAAAAAGTATCCAATGTACTCAGCCCTACTATGAAGCTAAATTACAGCTTTTGCATGAAGGCTATAACCCAACTATAGCACAAGACTATGGGGAAAGGGCCAAGGAAGGGGAAGGGAGGGGGGAGGTTTTGGTGGAGGGAGGGTAATGGGTGGGGCCACACCTAAGGTGCATCTTAGAATGGGTACAGGGGAAACTTACTAAATACAGAATACAAATGCCTACATACAATAACTAAGAAAATTCCATGAAGGCTACATTGAACAGTTTGATGAGAATATTTCAGATTGTATATGAAACCAGAACATTATACCCCTTGATTGCACTAATGTACACAGCTATGATTTAACAATAAAAATAAATAAATTTTAAAAAAAGAAGATAACAATAAATAAAATAATACTAAATAATAACATTAGTATCTGTTTTTAGTGTTTTTCATGAGCTGGGCATCATTTTAAATATTTCCATTGTATTTATTCCTTATAACATTTGATGATAAAGGAACTACCGTTGTTCCCATTTCATACATGAAAAACGAAAGAAAGATGTTAAATAACTTGACCAAGGTCTTAAATAGTAACAAATTATACCAATATTTTAATTCACTCATATTGACATAGTTTAAATTAAATGTCAGATTTTAGAAACCCTCATAATTATCCAGAGAGTTTTAATTCAAGTCTTTAGCCAAGATTACCTGGGAATGACCAAACCTTACATAGTGGGATTTTAATGTCTACATTCTAGGAATGAGTTAACTTTTAATAAAAACACATAAAAAGAGAAACTATTAATACTATGGACTGTGGCTCCATCCTTAGCTTTTAATCCCACCATGTTAATTAAGAGATGAACTCTTTAGCCAGGTGCAGGCACAAAGAAACATTCTTCTCCTTATCTTTTGGGGAGTGACATTTTTTATAAATATTATTGCTGTTTGTATTTTATACATTTAGACCCTAAGTACACAGAATTACTTGTCCTCTGAAGTTTACGGCATGTTACCACCATCCTCCTCATCATCAGTCACACCAGGTCTCACTCTTATTTTGTTTTATTTCACTATTGTTTTCACTCGTTCACCACCTCCAATTTCATTTCCATTTACTCATGAAAATCCACCCTAGTGTATAATGTATTTTTGCTTGCTCATTTTTTTTTTTTTAGAAAAATGTGTGTTTGACTGGTGTTGCTTTTTGCCTGGCAGATGGCCTGCCTCCCCTGTGAGCATGTGGCCCCCAGCTCTTAGCACCCCTCTCTCTACAGCACCAGCGTCTGACTTCTGAGGACTTTCTAATCTGGGCCACTCTGGCTTTTAGTGTGAAAAGATTTTTATGTGTCTTTATGTTATTTCACTTGTTTTGAAGAGTGGTTGAGTTAGGCCTGAAACTGTCCCTCTCTTTTTCTGAGTAGCAGCCTCTATGACACATAACAAATAACTCTTTATTGATTACCAAATAACTCTTTATGAACTATCATAAATTAATCTATTAATAGATTAATAGTTGCCTAGTATCCCAGCCAGGGGAGGGACAGGTAGGTGGAAATTAGGTATGATTGCTAATCCCTATAGAGATTGGGTGGACCAAATTATTTTAATATTTGTCTATGACATATAACAAATATTCCTCTTGTCTACCCATGCTTGAGGTCTACATTTTTAACAATTTTTATGCCATATTTATAGGTTCCAGACTTTGTCATTTTTTAAAACAAACCTTAATTACAGTTTCCTGAATAAGCTATGCTCTTTTCAGCCTGAGTCTCTGCATTACTGCCCCAAATACCTGTAACAAGATTCTCCCAGCAGTACCCAGACCCCATTATTTGGCTGATTTGATTGAAAATTCTACATCTCAGATAATATGTTCTAGCAACCCTGGATATGAATACCCCATTTTCTGGATATGAATACCCCACATGTATTAACTCTTCCTATGATTCATCCTGATTTGTAGAATATATGAATTTTCAGAATGAATACATGAACAAATGAATGAATGAATGATAAAGGGCATTGTTCAAGGAGAGCATAGACCTGATCCTTTCAGACAGAATGGGCCTTGCTGCCTCCGATTCTGATCCCAGCCTGACTCAGTGAGACCAGCAACACCCACGAGCTGTCTACCAAACATCTGTCTTCACAGGCGTATTGCAGGTCCCCCTCCCTTGTGTTACTAAGAAACAGTTTCATGTTCAGGGTAGATTTTTCCAGCTTAACACAGAATTTAAATTATGAACAAGAATACAATCAAAGTTAATCACACATTTTACAATTAGAAAGATGCTGTGATTCTACTTGAGATTTGGTATCTGATATCTGGAAATAATACAGTGTTCATAATGAGAACACCTAATTGGATAACAATTTGATAATAAATGATTCAGCTCATGCTGCTGTTAATCCTCTCTTCTGCAGTCCCTGTTCTAATGAGGTTCACACTAAATCAGTATGTGGCTCCCCTAATCTCCTGGGACCCAACCAATGGTCTTCATCATTAAGACTTTCCACGAGGTAATGAAGAAATTTGCCTTGAATATTTGATTGGAATACAAATAAAACAGCTGGAAAAAAACAAAATGTGATGGAAATAGGACGGTAGAGAATTTGAACAGTTCATGGTCAGAAAAAATGGGGTATTCATATCCAGAGTTGCTAGAACAAATTATCTGAGATGTAGAATTTTTCAATCAAATCAGCCAAATAATATAAGATGTACAAAGAAATAGGAAAGGGTGATCCATATATTTGAAAAAAATGGAAATTACCTTTGAAGAGGCCACAGCGAGATATTATTTCACACCCACAGGATGGAGTAATCAGCAAACAGAAAATAACAAGAGTTTTGAAAGATGTAAAGAAATTAGAACACTTTTACCTTGATGGTAGGAATGTAAAATGCTGTCACTTCTATTGAAGAGTTTGGTGGTTTCCCGACATGTTAAACAGATAATTACCACACAAAATGATTCTACGTCTGGGTCTATAACCCCAAAATCGAAAAAACAGATACTCAAGCAGATATTGGTACATAAGTATTCATAACACTATTCACAATTGCTGAAATGTGGGAACAACCCAAATGTCTATCAATGGATAAATGGACAAATAAAATGTGGTACGTTCATACAATGAAATATTCTTTGGCCACAAAACCAAAATGAGTAATCATACACACAACAGTGTGAATGAACCTTGAAAGTGTTATGCTAAGTGAAAAAAGTCAGACAAAAAGGTCACTTATTTATTACTCCATTTACATAAAATATCCAGAATATATTCTTAGATGTAGAAAGCAGATTAGCAATTGCCAAGTGTGGGGAGACAGTGGATGAGGACTCGCTGTTTAACGGGTGCAGAGACTCCTGTAGGGGTGATGAAAATGTTTTGAAACTAAGTAAAGACAGTTGTTTTATAACCGTGCAATTATATTAAATGTCATTGAACTTTATACTTTCACATGATTGATTTTATATGAATTTTGCCTCAATTAAGAATAAAAAGCAAATACTGATACATGTTACAATATGAACAGATCTTGAAAATATTAAACTAAGAGAATATGTGCTATTCTGTCACAAAATAGCACATATTTTATGATTCCATTTATACAAAATGTCCAGAATAGGCAAATCTCTGTAAGAAAAAATAAGATTAATAGTTGCCTAGTATCCCAGCCAGTGGAGGGGCAGGTAGGTGGAAATGAAGTGTGATTGCTAATGTCTGTAGGGATTTTCATTGGGTGGACCAAAATATTTTAAAATTGGAGTGTGGTGATAGTTTGACAAGGCTGTGAATACACTAAAATCCTCTGAATTGTACACTTTAAATGAATGATTTGTATGGTGTATAAATTATAGCTCAATAAAGCTGCTTTCAAAAAAAAAAAAAGACTCGATGACTGAGAGGCAATGTATGGAGCTGAATGGGAAAAGGAGATGGGAAATACATGAAATATGGCTTTTCTTTCTTTTCATTTACACTGAATATTTTCTGCTGTAGTGCTTAACACCACCTGATGGTGTGTGTAGTCAGTGGATATTTTCAGCCTCTTCCAACCAGAATATAAGCCCCATGTGCTGGTACATCTTCTACATGTAGAACTTTGCTCATTTTATTAGTCTGCTAGGGCCTCCATAACAAAATACCCAAAGACAAGAGTGTGGCATAAACAACAGGGATTTATTTTAAACAGTTCTGGACCTGCACCCGTTCTTCCCTTTGTGAATACCTGTGTCCAAATTCCCTCATCTTCTAAGGACATATGTCAGATTAGATTAGGGCCTACCCAATGGCCTTAGTTTAAACCAATCACTTCTTTAAAGGCCTTATCTCCAAACACAGTTTCATTTTGAGTTACAAGGGTTAGAATTTTAACTGAAATTTGGAGGGGAAGGAAATTTAGCTCCTAACAGTAAGTATGTGAATACCATCCAAAAGTGAAGCCTAAATTATATTTATACTATAATGAAGCTTCACATATAAGAACAATCACAAATATTTGTAAATGCAATAGAGTGTAAGTAAAACAGTTCAGAAAGCTAATAATGGTGGTGAGATTATGGGTACATACAATTATAGCTGATAATTTTCTTTTACTTTTTTTTCTATTTTCCAAAATTTATACTAAGTTTTTTTCCCCATAAAGTAATACCTATTCATTAAAGAAAATTAGGGAAACCGAAAAGAATTTAAAATATTATTTAAATCAATCATTTTACTTCCCTCATTCACCTTGAGCACTTTAAAAATATAACCACTATTAAAACTTTGATGGCACACTTCTTGGGTGAAGGACTCAACAACAACTCAGACTTTTAACTTTACCTTACAAAAGCAAGTAATGTAACCTAATTGCACGTGCCATAATACGCACTAAAATAGAAATAACAACTGTAATTTATATTGTTTCACCCCTTTATACATCTGAGTTTATCTATGTTCTATTTAGTTTTATGCAATCGGAGGTATATATTATTTACTGTTTTATAATGGTAACTATATTTTTTCTCATGATATTTCTATAATGCTATAGTGTTAACAGTATGTTTTTTCTCATGATTTTTCTAAACATGACTATTTTACTGATGACTAATACATCACCATATTTATTATTTATGCAACCCTTTATTATTGAATTATCATCATCTCAGTCCAAGCCTATTCTTATTAAAGTATACATGCTTATAAATCTTTATATTAATCTTTGATTAGTCCTTAAGTTACATTTGTAAATATGGAATTTTTAGTCCAAAATGTATGTTTATGTTCATGGCTTCCATTACACCTTGTCCAACAATAAAAAAAATTTAAGTTTATACTTGCTTGTGTTAGTCTTATAAAGAGGAAGCAATAAGTCCCATTACCCCAAACCAACCAATATAAATAGCCCCCAAACAAAAAGGATTAGTGTTTTAGAGTGTTCATCGACCTCATATTATCAAGTTCTAATACCCTAGAACCTGAAACAGAAAATAGCAAAACATGCCCATGAGTTCCAGGGCTGTTTGTGACAGGAAATGGGTTCTGTTCCTTAGGCACCATAATAGGTGAGTCTATCAGCCAACAGAAATGAACAAGGAGTTAGAGTTTTAAAGGCCAAGCATCCACAGACCACTGACTTTATTATTATTATTATTATTATTTCCTCTCTGGAACTCTATGAAAGTTCTTGACAACTAACTTTAATTACATATTTTCAAAATTATGTGGCAGATGCTTCTCTCCATCTAGAAGTCTCATCCTCTCCTTTAATGAACTTTTTTTTTTTTTTTTTGTAGTTGCAGTTTCTGGCCGGGGCTGGGTTTGAACCCGCCACCTCTGGCATTTGGGGCCAGTGTCCTACTCCTTTGAGCCACAGGCACCGCCCTCATCCTCTCCTTTTAAAGACCACTTTTAAAGTCTCTGTAACAGAACAGAGACTATTTCATTCTAATTAGGCCTTAAAAGTGAACAAATCCATCCATTCACTTAAAAGATAAAAATGTGTCAAACGGTCTATGAAGCTAGTGTATGATGCCCCATGATCATATCAATGTACGCAGCTATAATTTAATTAAAAAATAATAATAATAAAAATAAAAGATGAGCACAGTGAGATCCAGAGAAAAGAAGAGACTTATCCAAAGGTACTTTAGTCCAAGACCTCAAGGCTCGAATACCTTGTCCTGTGATCCAGGATGACATTCACCTCATATAGTTGTTGTGAAGTTTGAATGGCCTAATGTTTATAAACCTATAGTGAAAGATTAATGTAAAAGGTAACCCCTGGTTGTTCCTCTTTGTGGGGAAAGGCTGAATAATAAAGTGAGTATGAGTTCTGGAGTTTGGATCCTACCTCCATCACTAGCAATGTTACATTGGACAAGTTACTTTCCTTCTCTAGCCCTGGCTTTGCCATAGGATATTTGAGACCATAGAATAATATCATGCATGTCAAACAATCTATAAAAGTACCTATTATGTTATCTACTAATTCATTACAATCCTGTAGCTGATGTTAGGATAAATGCTATGATACACACATTGTGATAAGGATTGAAAGAAGTTTCATTATGTGCTTAAGACCCCACAGAAAATTTGTGATGAGCCCCAGGTGGTAATTTGGGTTTACATGACTCACTTCATCAAAAACTACTAGAAAGCTTGAGATGTTTATCTAATGAAGAAATAGATTCAGGAAAAAAGAAGACTATGAGGTTATTTGTTTTTGTATGAATCACTCCAGGTGCCTTTGCTATAGTGTGAAAGTGATGACCTAGCACAGTGTTGGTGATCTGAACATCAGTGGAGATGATTTAGGATAAATGCTGTCCATCCAGGACTCTGCACTCCAGCAAGTGTTACCTGCAGGAACTGATCAATTTAAATATCACCTGTAACATTTTTTATTCTAATTTAAAAGAACTCTGCAAGGGAGCAGCTGCAGTAATTGTGTTGATTTTGGCACAAAGTACAGCATTGGAGTGGGGGAGAAATATTACTTATTTCCCATAGGATGTCTTTCATTACTTTTTTTCAGAGAACAAACAGAATTCAGTTTAATAAATTGAAAGATGTTTCAATCCTTGGACTTGTCTAGAATCATAAGTACTCTAGATTTTTCCATGATTACCTGTGAGTACTACCAGAGAGATGAGGACTTTTGTTCAAGAGTATGTGGGGCAGGGCTGAGGGAGCAGATGACTAATGTGAAACTTCAGCAGCATTTATTATCTTAAATTGCACCTTGAAATATTAGAATTGTAAGGGGAATGAAAACCTGGTAAGACTTCATGACAGATAGTATTGCATTCTGTTTGAAGATGCTGTACCAGCCAGGACAAATCCCAGCTCTGTCTTTAACTGTCTACATGATCTTTCAGACTTTTTAAAACCTTTCTATGTGTCTCAAGTTGCTATTTTACAAAATTATTAATAATAAAATATAACAATAAGACTTACTTTGCTTAGTCCTTATAAATAATTAAATACGTGCACATGCACCTCCATATAACCTCTCACCCCACAACACACACGCTTAGTGAAGTGCCTGGGACATAGTAATTACATAAAAATTGTATATTACGATTTTACTGAAAGTATAAAATGGCTAATGAACATTGTTTATTAATTTGTTATTTTCATAGAATATCAGCAGTCTCTTTTATATCACTATTTTATGTTTTTGTAAGAAAGCCCAATATTTAATAGATTTATGATATTTATTCTAAGAAACAATATTAAAAATTGATCACAAAACTATTTAGACATCCTAGGACATTAGATCAGAAAGTGAACGTAGATGTTATTTCAGTTTAATCTTCTAGTTTTTCAAAGGAGAAAACTAAATCACAAAAAAGAAACAATTTTCCCAAAGCAACAAGACTCTTAGTAAAGAAATACCAGTAAACCTTAGGGCCCTGTGATCTATACCCAGAGGTCTCTTGCACCAAGGAATTCACTTTAATTATTTTCTACTTCAGCATTTCTCATAATTTTAGATTTTATAAAACTAAAAAATGTTTTTAAGTGTTTTGGTACAAAACTATCTTTTCCTTGCCATCTAAAAATAAATATAAAATAAAACAAAAATTTGTAACTCAATTTCAGAAATTACTAGAAAATTAAGAAGGTTATAACATCAAAAATAAACAGTGGTCTTTTTATATTGGTGTTTCCTTGGCTAGTACAATAACATTCAAAAAGTCTGAAAGAAAAAATTATTAAATTGATCATTAAAGAAAGAATCTTTGTTTTAGAAAACATAATTTAGAAAATATAAAGCAGGTAAAAGAATATAGACACAGAAAGAAAGCAAGTAACAGACTGAGAGAAAACACATCTGATAAAGCATAAACATCCAGAGTGTTTCAAGAACCCTTACAACTTCATAGTGAAATGATAAATGACCTAGTAGAAAAATGGGAAAAAAATTTTTGAACAGACACTTCCTGAAAGAAGGAAAACTGATGTCAAAGAAGCACATGAAGAGATTTTTAACATCCTTAGTCTTTAGGAAAATGTAAATTATTACTGCAGTGTGACAAAAGGTATTAGATGCAACTAGAGACCATTCTTCTAAGTGGGATATTGCAAGAATGGAAAAGCAAACACCACGTGTACTCAGTACGAAGCTGGAACTAATAAGTCAACACAGATGTGCATGTAAGGAAGTAAAACTCAATGGAGATCAAGCAAGTTGGAGGGGGAGAAGTGGAAGGGTAAATTCACATCTAATAGGTACAATGCACACTATCTGAGTGAAGGGCACACTTATAACTCTGACTGGAACTGACACAAAATCGAATTATGTAACCAAACTATGTTAACCCTATAATATTCTGAAACTTAAAAAAAAAAAAAAAAAAAAAAAAAATATATATATATATATATACACACACACAAACACACACATACAAAAGGAAAAGAAAAAAACACCACAGAGTGCATTACTGGAATGGCTACAACTAAAAAAAAAATATATAATATATAAATATAATATAATATATCATAGCATATCATACAAGTAAAGGTAGTACTACTGTATGGCAACTGAAACTCTCACACACTACTTATGGAAATGCAAAGTGATAACAGACCCTTGGGAAGAATGTTTGACATTTTCTTACATACTCACTATATGAAAAAAAAAGTTCCATTATTGTTATTTGTCAAGAAAAATGAAAATATGAATCCATGCATATTTAAATACTTACAGTAGCTTTATGTGTAATAACTCATAACTATCAATAGTTCACATGCCCATTAATACTAAGCAGTTAAAAAGTAAAAACAAAATATGTATATCTGCATGGTAGAGTACTACTTAGCCACAAAAATCTGTGAACTACTCAGTCACCCAACAAAGTATGTGACAGTGAGTAAAAAACAGTCAGACATCAATGACTACATACTATGTAATTGTTGAATGAGTATAATTTTGATGTGTTTCGTGTGATTTTCTATGTTTCTTGTTCTTTGGGTTCTTCGAGCATCTTGGATCTCAGAGTTTATGATTTTCATTAATTTTTTTTAATATTTACTTAATGAGGGTTTTTTAAAGCAGTTTTAGGTTCATAGAAAAATTGAATGGAGAGGGCACATTTCTTATACACTCCCTCAATCACTCCCCAGTTTCTGCTGTTATTAACATCATGCACAATTGAGGTGCATTTCTTACAGCTGATGGAGCAATAGTGATTTGTTATTATTAGCTAAAGTCCCTTGGTTACATTAGAATTTATTCTTTGTGTTGTACATTCTCTGGGTTTTGACAAAAGTGGAATGATGTGAATGATCATGAAGAAGAGTTTCTCAACTGTAAAAAGTCCCTATTCATCATTCCCTCACTGTGTTCACTTCCTAGGCCCACCATGCCCTTAGCAATAATTGGATTTTTTATGTCTCGATAGATTTCCAGAATAGCCCATTGTTTTCTTACTGTTGCTTTTTTTTCTTACTGTTGGAAAAGTTACAGCCATTATTGCTTCAAGTAATTTTTCTCTGTGCTCCATGCCTCCTAATTCAGTTACTAAATTTACACACAGGCTCCTTGAAGTTGTCCCACAACTCACTTCATGGTTTGCTGATTATTTTTGGTCTTTTTTCTCTGGATTTCTTTTTGAATGAAGACATGACTTTATGTCTTCAAATTCACTAACCTTTCCTTCGTCTGTGTCTAATATTTCATCATTCCCATTCAGTGCATTTTTATATCACAGACATTGCATTTTTCACCTTCATATTTTTAACTTAGTCTTTGATTACATCTTCCACGTTTCTGCTTAACATTTTCCCCTTGCTTCCTTAACACAGGTTCCTCATCTGATAATTACATCAGCTGTGCCATTTCTGAGTTGGTTTCTATCAGCTAATTTTTCCTCTCATAAGTCATATTTTCTTGATTATTTCCATGCCCAGTGATTTTTTATTAGATGCCAAAAGTTGTGCATTTAATCTTGTCAGGGAATGGGTAATTTCAAATTCTGTAAGTATTCTTATAGTTCATTTTTAAAAGTAGGGGATTGTTCTTGGGATGTGCTAAATCGATTTCAAAGCTACTTTCAAACTATGTTAGCATTTTCAATAGTCTATGGTGAAATAATTAAAATAAAAATAATGTGATGAATTGGACTAAACTATATGGATATAAATATTAGTGTACATATGTGTAACACATATAAAATTGGATCACACTGTAGTATCTTATGTTCTAGCTTTTATACTTAACTATATTACTTATAAATTTATGTCATTTTCTAAAATAATATCTTAAAAATTTCATAGTATGTTTTCTCAGAAAGATAAACCACCATTAATTAACCAATTTGATATTGGAGGATATTTAGATTTTAAGTGTCTCAGGCTAAGCCTCTGACCTTGTCATTTATTTTTTTTTTTTTTTTTTTTTTTTTTTTGTAGAGACAGAGTCTCACTATACTGCCCTTGGGTAGAGTGCCATGATGTCACACGACTCACAGCAACCTTTAACTTTTGGGCTTACACGATTCTCTTGCCTTAGCCTCACGAGCAGCTGGGACTACAGGCACCTGCCACAACGCCCGGCTATTTTTTTGTTGCAGTTTGGCCGGGGCTGGGTTTGAACCCGCCACCCTCAGCATATGGGACCGGCACCCTCTCACTGAGCCACAGGTTTTATGTAATGCAGTTACCCTCTTTTACTGAATTCATCTGAAAAAGATTTTTCTCTCTGAGAACCAAGAAAATCCTAGTCAATTTTCGATGAACCTATATTGAAAATTAAAGTGGGTGCAGCATATAGAAGACCAGGTACAGTACCTGGTACATAGGTATTCTCAATAAATAATACTTGTGTCTAATGATGGCAAGATCATTACAAAAACACCCTCAACTAAAAATACAAATGTATATTCAAATCAAGAATTAATAATTGATGCCTTGTTCCAAAAAATGGTATCAGATGGAGAAGTAAGTGTTGGGTGATAACAGAAGACTGTTTAAAACGCCCTATTGTTCTAAAGGATCATACTTGAGCACCTCATGCTCATTAGAAATCATTCATCTTTGCACATTATCATTGTAAAAAGTAAGTGATTAAAGGAATGATGATAGAGTTGTATCTACAACCTTAGTTGTATCTAAGGTCTGATGATTTATACAGTCTAACTGGTGACAGCAGTAGGACTCCTAAACCCTGAGGAGTGTATCAAGGGAAATATGCTTTGCCTCATTATTAGTGATAAACATGTGACTGAGGTGGCAGTGCTGTCCTGAGTCCTAGCAATTTACCTAAACATGAGCACATAACCCATTCAGAGGAAATTTGTTCAAATAAAAGCTTTGTTTAAACTCTTGGGAGAAAGGAAGAATGAGAGACAGCAAGTGTTTTCCTATAGGTCTGTATCTTGGATATAGATCCCCTGTTCCTAAGTGGAGGCTGGGAATGAATTTATATCATTCAAGCGTCTGTCACAGACAATGGATATCAATACAACTAATTTAAGCTGAAGGGATTTCCATCAAAGCCTACAAAATGCAAGGTGGTATAGAAAGTCAATGGAAATCTAGAGAAGTTTGGCTCTAGTCTGAACTTCCAAGAAAAATTTCAAGTGTTCGGAATCATAGTTGCTTCTGCTGTAGTGTGAGAACTTCCATGACCAATGTGGGAAAGTGCCAGGTTGAGAAGCTGCTGACCACAGAAGTAGGCTGGACCTGCTGTGTTCAGAAAAACTGGCACCCTCACTGCAGAAAATCACTGGCTCAGGGGTTGACATCTCCTGGGCCACCTTGCCTCAGCCATATCCTAGCCAGAAAAATGGATACCTAACACGTTAACCCTATCATATGAATTCCTCATTCAGTTTCAAATCTAGATCTCATGGAAACACCATAGATGGGCATAATTTAAATCATATCCAGTCACAGCCACAAAGAAGGTTGGAAATGTAGTTTGGGGTTTTACATATTCTGAAATATGGAAGACATTCTTGAGGAAAACATATGTAAATGTTGAACACTGATGTTGAACACATCAGTGTATAATGTATTCCACAGTTTCAAAGTATGGACAAGAGTGAATAAAAGATGGAGAAAGGCCAGAGTCTGAATGTTTTATCAGGTTATTTATCACTAAGCAGGACCTCCTTTATTTCTAACATTTGAGTTAGTCAATACGTTATGTCACCTGATTGGACTTAAGCCCAATTTGATTGTGTTTTGTGTCACTTGCTAGAGCCATAATTAATACAAACTTTAAAATTCCTTTTACTTTTCTCAAGAAATTTACCAGCAATGATTGTTGAAAGGGAAGGAAATGCAGAATTAAATAGGAATCATCTAGATTAAAATTATGTATATCCTTTTTATCCTGCCGTTATTCCTCATCCTCATCTTGGTTGATCATCTCTGGGGGGAGCAGAGTGTCCTAAATAACTTATAAAATATTCTATTTGGCAAATTTAGAAAATGTTTAAACATGTTGAGTTCCCTGAAAAAAGAACTCTAGGCCTATCCAATAGAAGAGAGTTCAATGGAATGAGTTAGATGGTGTTAATAAAGGGATGATGGAGGAACTCAGCCTTGGGTGAGGGAACGAAGATAAGAATTTGGGTAGAGGTCAGTACCCAGTGGTAAGGTTGTATTAGGTAGAAATAGAATATGTCCCTTCTTTCTCTGCAGTATAAATAAGGAAGATAGACAATCATTAGTCACTTTCTTATTCCCTACACTTTGGGTATACCCAAATACTATATAACCAAGAACTTTTCTTGAGTTCTGGGAATACAAAGACAAATAAATACAGCCTCACTGTCAAAGAAGTACAAGCTCCTTCAACTAGGGAGAGAACTGCATGGTTTTGGAAAGCATATTGAGGACAAACTCTTCAAACTTTGCGTTTCCACTGAGGAAATACATTTCTACTCCTTTCCTCAGGGAGTAGAAATCTATGCTTTTAGGTAGATTTCCCCTATTAAATACCAAGCACACTGCATTTTTCCTTGATGGCATTTATTATAGTTGTGAATAATTATTTGTGTAATTACTTGGTTAATGTCTGTGTCCCATGATAAACAGCAAATTGTCCCAGGCCAAAGATGGCATCAGCTTGTTAATTCCTGTATTCCCAGAACTATCACAGAGCTTGGCAAATAGAAAATCACATCATAGTTTTTGGATATAGTTGAATGACATTGTCCTGATTTCAAAATCAGGGCCAGAGTTGGAATCAATTGCTTTTCAAACTTATTCTATCTTCCCCATCTCTACAGTCTAAGCAAAAATCTTCCTCAAATCCTAAATTTAAAATTAAACAAAATAGACCTCAGTACCTCCTAAATAATTAAGAGCTGAAAGATAGGAAAGCATCTGGAAGGTACTGCCATGCCCCTATTCCATAATTACCATTTATATGTATTTGCTATGTTATCTATTAACAGGTTATTGGTTTTAAATAAATATATGATTTAATTTAACCATTATTACGATGTTCTTAGATTGGTATCACTATTTTCCCTGTGAGAAAACTAAGGTCCAGAAAGTTTAAATAACTAGATAGAAATTGGCAGAGCTAAGATATGAGCCCAAGTCCTTTTATTCCAAAGCTGGAGTCAGTCCCAGGTTGGCTGGGCATGTTATTTCCCAAAATGAATTAGGCTCAAGATTCTCATTCACCGATTTAACTACAGAGAGACTGCATAAGTTATATTTCATCTCTGTCCCTAACAGTTTTTCAAATGTGATTTCTAGCAGCACAATAATTGTTCCCAAATCCTATTACACACAGTTAGGACAAACCAAAAAGTTTATTCCAGTGGGATTTTATGTGACCTTGCCTGCCGAACATCTCTCCCCAGAAGACAAGATAGATGGTGCACACATTCACTACTTATGGTTCCTGCACCTCCATTTATGGAAGATGTGTTTTATTTTAACTCTAAATCTTTAAAAGCTCCTTTGTAAAGTCATGGCAAACACTCTTAGGCTTGGTTTGTTTTCAGAGTGGCCAGCACTTTCAAAGCTATGATCTCTCTGAGGATCCCCATCCTTTTGTTACATAGCACAGAAAGAACTGAACATTTTTATTTTAAATTTTCCAATGGATATTACAGTCTAGACAACTCAGATAAAATATGTCATTGAATTACTAGGTGGTTCCACAGGAGGTAGGAACATGTTTTGATGCAGACATGTTCCTTAAAAGCAAGATGCAGCAATCTCATTTTTAAAAAAACACCCAGTGAGAAGGCAGAATAGAATTGTAACTTTTAGGGTATTATAATTAAAAGTGAAGGCCCTAGTGAAAGAACTTTATTTTTCTAGGATAAGCTTTTCTCTGCTTTCTAACTTTGGGGGCTCATGGGGTTGAATTTCCAGAGCTCTTTCAATAATGTGTCTCTCACTAGCAAATCTGATGCATTTTCTCAGCTGTAACAGAGCATGTTAGCATAACATTTGTACACAGCTCCCAAGGGATCAGAAGTCTAGAGGTTTATATTAGCTTTTTGAAGACTGTGATTATTTAATGTTTTGTAAGAAGGTAGAGAACACTTGGTGAGAACCATTTAAAGCCTGAATAATATTCCACACAATTATTTTACCCAGTGCACAGCTGCAAAAGGTGTGTCTCTGCAGAGGAGTCACAGATTTGGATGGAAAAACAGTCACAAGTCCATCTAGTTTGATCTCAGGTTTATAGTCTTTTGTGGAAACAATCTATATAGAAAGAAAGATATTCATTAACAGGATTTTATTTAAAATTTTATTGTTGTGATTGAGATAAGTATATCTTGACTTAGGAAAGATGGTTTCCCTGTATTAAAGCCAGTGGTACATGTTAGTAAATGAAGTATAGGACACCTATGGGTACAGTTCACCTTTGCCATTTTGCAACAGGTATCCCCCTTCCCAGCCCCAGGATAAGTATGTCATCAACTTGAGGGGCATCAAAATCTATGTAAAAATCTCATCAACATCATTTCAAGTTCTTTTAGATTCAAAAGAACCAAAAACCTAACACTAATATAAACAATAAAATCACTTATTGGCTGATATAAACAAAAAGTGAAGAGAGAAACAGTGGTAGAAACCCAATTGTCTTTGTTTGTTTGTTTGTTTGTTTGTTTGGGGCACATTTAGATTTCCTATGGCACTTGAATTTTGATGGTTACTTCCATTGAGGAATCTCTTTTTTGCTTAGAGTCTCTGAGTTCCTTGTTCTTGTTCTTTCTCATGTGTCACGAGCTTCCCCTACCATCGACCCCTCCTTTTCTCATAGCCACTCAAAGGTAAGTGGTCTCCAGGCCTTGGGGCCATGTTAATCTCACAACAGGTTTTCCCACAGGGATCTCGTTCAAAGACGTGTACCTAATTACCATTTTTATAAGGATGACTCCTAAATCCTAAATTTATATTTTCAACTCTAACTCTCTGTAGACCTTCTAATTAACATAATTTCCTCCTCAGTCTATTTACTTAACTGCTTTACAGATTCTACAACTCAAAGTAACCTGTCTAACCCACCCTACCAAATTAAGACACAGATATAACCACATTTCTTTTTTGCTTTTGTTTACAGGTACACATTTCCAAATTACTCAAGAATTCATTCAACGCAAATAAATCTAGTCTTTCTTATCAAATTTCAGATGAAAAAGAAAGAATAATAAAGCTCTCCTACACATCGGCACAATTGTTAATTGTAGTCACATGGATCAATTTGAACACTGGTCCTACCCATTGTTCTGGACAGTTGTCCACTACGTATACTTTTACTTGTCAAAATATCTGCCAGTTCCAATAATTCAAGTTTTAACCTATTTGCAATGATATGCTTAGAAATCATTTTCCAATTTGACTGGGTATGCCAGAATCAGCCCATAAATGCAGGACGTTTGTGAACCCTAGAAGAAGAATCAGTTACTAGATCCTACTAAGTAGTATACATGCCCTCTGCTTAGCTCTCCATCCCCGTCCTGGCAAATACCCCTGAGTGGGTGGCCCACCTCCTCACTTCACCCTCAGCTGCACATCATCCAACATTCCTCCTCTGAAGCCATCAAGGTCACCAGCGACCTCCGTCCTTCCAGCACAAAGGGCATGGTCCTATTTTTATCTGGCTTGCCTCCTGGCAGCATTTGGCCTGAGCCTCCTACTACTCCTCCTTCTACTAAGTAGCTACCTTATGATCCATGGGGTTTTCCTCTTTGTGGTTTTTCCTTAATCCAGCCAATGGGTTTCCTGAAATTTAAATCTCAGTGAGCAGAAACTAAGAGGTGTCTCACAGTTGTCTCTTTGGTGCTTTGCTCAGAGTCTCAAGGGCACAGTTATTCCCAGCCGCAATATAATGTGTGACTACTATCCTTACATACTATGTGTGACTAAGAAGAGACAGTGTAATAGTCCTGAGCAGGAATAACAAGAAGAAAGAACTATTTTATCTCTCTACCAATAGAACAGCCTCTCTCAACAAACTAAGCCAATCCATGCTCTTAGTAGATACCATTACATCAATATACCTAGTTGAACACACAATCTTTCCCCCAAACCTGTACCATTTACTGCCCTCCTCCTCTTGCAGAGAGCCTGTATCTTCAGCACCTTTGTCAGATGTGAAGGACCTTGTATACTTCTCTTATCCACATACCATCAACATCCAATTCTACTTCATCATCTTGAATTAACTCTTCCCTTCTATTTCCAGTGAAATAGTCACTAATTATGAAAAACTGGCCTTCACTCCAATCTTTTCCATCATCCATACTGCTTCTGAAGTAACTATTTTTATTACAAATATTCTCATGATATTTCAATAATTAATAGCTCCCTATAACTCTCAAACTCAAGTGTACACTTCTGACTTCTAAGGTTTCTGTGTCCCATTATCTGAACCATGCCCAGCTCTGTAGCCTCATCTCCAGCTACTTTCCACAGAATCTGTCAACCTTCCATACTCCATGTGGTTCACCAGTTGAATCACACTGTTCTGCACTCATGTGTCTTATGTCTTAAATTTCATCAAAATGACTTCCTCTCAATATTTCCTTTATCTTTGGGTAATGAAAAAAGTCATTGAAGGGTAAACAGGTGAGTAGGGAGGGTTTTTTAATATGGTTATTTGTTTACTAGCTAAAAACTGCCTCATAAACAGTACTGTGTGAGCTGGTGCATTTTTTTTGTTGTTGTTGTTATTGTGGGGGTTTTTTTTGTTTGTTTGTTTTGTTTTTTTTTGAGACAGAGTCGTACTTTATGGCCCTACAACCTCCAACTCCTGGGCTTAGATGATTCTCTTGCCTCAGCTTCCTGAGTAGCTGAGACTACAGGCACCTGCCACAACACCCAGCTATTTTTTGTTGCAGTTTGGCTGGGCTGGGTTCGAACCTGCCACCCTCAGTATATGGGGCCAATGCCCTACCCACTGAGCCACAGATGCAGTGTGATCCAAGTGTCATGAGTTGCTAGCCAAGATTTTCAGTTAAGTTTTTCCTGTTTCTCTATTGATGTGTACTTAGTCTGCTATGCTTCTCACAGTCAGCTGACATTTTTGACACATAATCTAATGGAGTTTTGCAATTGTTTTCATCAATTCTTCTTATTACTGGCTGACTTGACCTCTCTTCATCAGTAATGCTTTCTCTCCCCTCAGAAAAATGTTTAATCCATTTGTACACTGCTGATTTCTTCATGGTATTGTCTTTTAATCTTGGACTAACATCACCCCAATTTTACTTCCACTGTTGCCAAGTTTAACAAGAAATTTACAAATGTTCATTTGTTGCTCTAATTCAAGCTCTGACATTCTCATAGTGGCACAACAAAACACACAACAACAAAAATTAACACCACTCAATAAGATACCACCACATATTATCACCAGACAACTATGAGAAACTGATATGCCAAGGTTATGAAACCTTACCAAGTAGTTTGTACAGTGCTGCCAATGAAAGTGGAAAGTTTCTGAGCTTAATTGTCAGCCTTTGTATCAGCGCTCCTTTTGGGCTATAATCTCTTTCAGGTAAATGCCATGTCTTATTCCTTTCACAACCACATCAGAGAGTAAATACTACCTGTCACCTAATATGTATCTCATTATGTTAAATTGAAAGAATGAATAACCTGTGTAAAGTGTCTATTGAAGCATTGAGAGTATTTTCTGTGCTCAACAAATGTTGGGACAGAGGCTCTCATTCAGAAGGAGAGTTAAAGGACAGAAATTTAGCAAGTAACCTGATGGATTAGAGCTTCACCAAAAGAGAAGGTTGAAGAACGCACATCAACCCCACTGAGGCAAGCTGGAACCCCAAGGATATAAACAAAAGGTACAAAATCCATCATCAAGTGGACAGGAGTCCCCTCCCCCATAAGAACAGCTTGGAGTGCCCCACAAACAAATGAGCAAAGTTCAAAGGTCCTCTCACTACACTCCACAGTAGAGACCTTCTAAAAACTGGACCTACCTCCCCTACGAGGGTGCCATGGCATTCTCCTGCCAGGCATAAAACTGTATAAAGCTGTATATATTCTCTACCTGCAATTGTGAGCTCCTAGCACTCCCCTCCACTCTCACTCTGAGGTCTGGAGGCCTGTCCCCCAGGAGTCCAGATTATTGGGTGATTTCTCGAGGGGTGTGGATGGTGCCTAGACTGCAGCTTGTCAGTGCTGATTCTGCAGCAAGGGAGTGAGGAGAGGATAGTCAGCTGAGAGGGAACCACACTGGACCAGCAGAGCTCCGAGGCGCAGAGCAGCAGCCATTTTTGGCAACAATAGGGCTCACTCCAGGATATTCTAAAGCCACACCCCTTGTCTCCCTGGGCAACCAGAGGAGGCCAGACATCTTTTCAGGTGGCAACTACCATGGAAGAGATCTGGGATGAAAATGGAGGCCCCGTGAGTAAAGGGTTTACTGAGGGTAAGGGCCTGGGTGAAGCGCGGGGACTAGAAAGCACACATGCAGAGCAAGGAAATTCTCAGGGTGGGGGCTGGCCCAGAGGATCACTTTGCTGAGCCTAAGACATGCCCGGCCCTCAGGGGATCATCAGCCTATAGACAAAGGAAGGCAGGAGTCTAGAACGGACAGAAAACCGAATACAAACCTGCAAGAGCAAAGACAGGGCCTAAGGCTCAGGTTCTGGGAACTCTAAACAGCTTCTATTCTGCAGGAGAATTTAGCAGGGACAGAAACAAATTCCTGCAAAGTTGTTCTGTTCTGTTCTGTCAGTAACATCAATCGGGGCGGGGCTGGAACTGAGGGAACAACCCCCAGACTCCATTAAGCACCCGAGGTTGTCAGGCCTTACCTTCTCCTGCTGAATAGAAGCAGAGCACAGTGGCCTGGCTGAGCAGAAATAGATTTCCCTGTGATTCAGGCAGGTACAAACTCCTGGAGTACCTGTTCATTAGAGGCAACTTGGTCACAGCCCTGTGGGGCTATCAGTGACTGGGTGTGACAGAGGTGCAAGGTGGGGAAGGAGGCATAAACCTTCCCAGACTAATCTATTTTCTTGGTGGGTCCTCCTGACTTCACAGAGCACTAGAGCAAGTCATATCTGAATTGTCACAAGACCCCTGAGATCCAGTTCCCAGAGACCTTTGAAAGTCTCCTACCTAACACAGGTGCTGACTGAGACAATTTATTTGGACCTTTTGAACTGAGCCAATCACCCACGGAATATTCAAGTGGTGCCCTGGGTGTGTGGTTGTAGAAAGGTTTGATTTTCCTTTTCCAATTGTTGCCTGTTAGGGGTGGGGTGACTTAATTGCTGGTATTTCTCCACAGCTGAGACTTCAACCCAGAGTAACTGTTTCACTAGGGTTGGACAGAAACCAGCTGAAAACAAGACAGAACCACTTAGCCTCACCACACAAAACAGGTCTCCAGTTTCTTAGGCAATAGTACTGTACAGGTCCTTGAATAAGCTCCAGGGGAAAAAATAAACTGGTATAAAATAATCATGGGGTTGAATCAGCAGAAAAACTCTGATAACATGAATAACCAGAATAGATTAACCCCCCACCCCAAGGACAGAAATGGCACATGTAACTGAAGATCCCATTCATAAACAGCTGGCCAAGATGTCAGAAATCGAATTCAGAATTTGAATCGCAAACAAGATTAATAGAATGGAGGAAAGTTTGGAATTAGAAATTTGAGGAGCAATTCAAAAGTCAGAATTAGAAATTTGAGGAGAAATTCAAAAGTTGTCTCAAGAATTTAACAAATTTAAAGACAAAACCACCAAAGATTTTGACACACTGAAGAAAGAATTTGCAGCCCTCAAAGATCTGAAAAATACAGTAGAATCCCTCAGTAACAGAGTGGAGCAAGCAGAAGAAAAGATTTCGGACCTTGAAGACAAAGCCTTTGAATACTCCCAAACTCTCAAAGAGGAAGAGAAATGGAGAGCAAAAACTGATCATTCCCTCAAAGAGCTCTGGGATAATTCAAAGAAGGCTTATATCTGCTTCATTGGAATTCCTGAAAGTGATGAAGTGGCCTCACAAGACCCTAAGGCCCTTCTCCATAAAATTATGAAAGAGAATTTTCCAGACATGCCAAGAGATTCTGAAATTCAGATAGCACACTGTTTCAGAACTCCAGCACAACTCAATCTGAATAAGACATCCCCCAGGCATATCATAATTAACTTCACTAAAGTTAATATGAAGGGAAAATTCTCAAAGCAGCCAGACATAAGAAATCTATTACCTACATAGGGAAAAATGTTAGAATGACTGCAGATCTCTCTGCTGAAACTTTTCAATCCAGAAGAGGGTGGTCATCGACTTTTAATCTCCTAAAGCAAAATAACTTTCAACCCTGGATCCTGTATCCAGCTAAATTGAATATCATTTATGATGGAGAAATTAAATATTTTAATGAAATTCATATGTTGAAGAAATTTGCCATAATTAAACCAGCTCTTCAGGATATTCTCAGACCTATCCTTCATAATGACCAGCCCAAACCTCTACCACAAAAATATACTCACACAGAAACTTTTGATCAAACTCCAACTTCCACAGTGGCAAAAGAATTAAAAATGTCCACTGGACTTTTGAGAAACTAGATACCCAAAATTTTACCAGACTTATCAATATTCTTCATCAATATTAATGTGAACAGCTTAAACTGTCCTCTAAAGAGGCACAGATTAGCTGACTGGATACAAAAACTCAGGCCAGATATTTGTTGCATACAAGAGTCACATCTTACATTAAAAGATAAATATAGACTCAGAGTGAAAGGATGGTTGTCCATATTTCAGGCAAATGACAATCAGAAAAAAGCAGGTGTTGCAATTCTATTTGCGGATACAATAGGCTTTAAACCAACAAAAGTAAGGAAGGATAAGAATGGTCATTTCATCTTTCTTAAGGGTAATACTCAATATGATGAGATTTCAATTATTAATATCTATGCACCCAACCAGAATGCACCTCAATTTTTAAGAGAAACTCTAACAGACATGAGCAATTTGACTTCCTCCAGCTCCATAATAGTCAGAGATTTCAACACTCCTTTGGCAGTGTTGGATTGATCCCCCAATAAGAAGTGGGCAAAGAAATTTTAGATTTAAATACTCCCAACCATCCAACATTTGGATTTAGCAGACATCTACAGAACATTTCATCACAACAAAACTGAATACACATACTTTTCATCAGCCCATGAAACATATTCCAAAATTGATCACATCTTAGGTCACAAGTCTAAACTCAGTAAATTTAAAGGAATAGAAAGTATTCCTTGCATCTTCTTGGACCACCATGGAATAAAACTTGAACTCAGTAACAACATGAATCTGCATACTCATACAAAAACATGGAAGTTAAATAACCTTATGCTGAATGATAGCTCGGTCAGAGACGAGATCAAGAAGGAAATTGCCAAATTTTTGGAACAAAATGACAATGAAGACATAAATTATCAGAAAATCTGGGATACCACAAAGGCAGTCCAAAGAGGGAAATTTATAGCACTGCAAGCCTTCCTCAAGAAAATGGAAAGAGAGGAAGTTAACAACTAAATGCAACATCTCAAGCAACTGGAATAAGAAGAAAATTCCAACCCCCAACCCCTTAGAAGAAAAGAAATAAGCAAAATTAGAGCAGAATTAAATGAAATTGAAAACTAAAGAATTATACAACAGATCAAGAAATCAAAAAGTTGGTTTTTTGAAAAGATCAATAAAATAGATAAACTTTTGGCTAACCTAACCAGGAAAAAAAGAATAAAATCTCTAATCTCATCAATCAGAAA
>CAUYPK010095926.1:0-17711 GCA_963574355.1 Loris lydekkerianus | reverse complement strand
GGCTGAGTACATTGGATACTTTTTCTTCGGTTCTTGGGATACCTTACTAAGAAGAATATGTTCCAGCTCCATCCATGTAAACATGAAAGAGGTAAAGTCTTCATCTTTCTTTACGGCTGCATAATATTCCATGGTGTACATATACCACAAAGATATTTATACCAGAATGTTTATTGCAGCCCTATTCATAATTGCTAAGTCATGGAATAAGCCCAAGTGCCCATCGATCCACAAATGGATTAATAAATTGTGGTATATGTACACCATGGAAATCCAATTCGTAAGTTAGTTCCAGAGTATCCCTAATAAATCTATTGTAGATACATTCTCAACAGTTGTCCATTGCATTAATTATACCCAACCAGAGAGGCTAAAATTTAGCCAATCAATCTCTCAGCTCCGCTTGTCTGTTCCAGAAGTTCCAACCTGATATATGCAGTCTAAGAATTAGTATTCTCAGATCCCTTAATTCAGTGTCACAAACTCAAATGCCCACACTAAGGAGAGAGAAAGTATCTTCCAAACAGGGAAGCTACCATTCACCCCTAGTGAACGCTGCCTTAGAATACTGCTCTACAGATACAAAAGCTCCATGTAAAAAGCTGGAAATCTGAATTTAGATGAAAAGTCTCCAAATTCTGAAAGTTAACAACTAAATTTATATTTTTAAAAGTCCACATTGGTCCAGTAAACTCTATAGGCTGGATTTAGTCCACAGGAAGACAGTTTGTCATTCCCTGCCTTAATTCTTTCTAACTGAATATGAGGTACTCCAATGGTTACTTCCATGTACCAACTTGACCAGGCTAAAAGTTGCCCTGATAAAATACTATTTCTGAGTGTGTCTGTGAAAGTATTTCTAGACAAGATTAGCATTCGAATAAGTGGGCTCTGTAAAGTTGATTGCCCTCTCCAATATGTGAATGTGTCATACAATCTGTTGAGGGTCTGAATTGAACGAAGGACAGAGAAAGGAGGAATTCATCCTATTTTGCTTCCTGGATTAGAACCTTGGATCTTCTCCCACCCTTGGGCTGGGATTTACATCAATTCTTCTGGCTCCAAAGCTTTCAGATTCAATCTGAAGTTGCACCACTGACTTTCCTGGATTTCCAGATTGCAGGTGAAAGATTGTGGGACTTTGCAGCTTTCATAATTACATGAGTGGAGGGGGAGAGAGGCAAGATGGCTGACTGGAGCCTGCTTTCCACAGAGGCTCCCATGCAGAAAGAGAGTTAATGGACAGAAGCTTATCAAGTAAACTGATGATTTGAAGCTGAGCCAAGAGAGAAGATTGAAGAGTGCACATCACCCCTGCTGAGGCAAGCTGCAACCCCAAGGAAACAAACAATAGGTAAAAAACTCATCGCCAAGTGGATGGGAGTCCCTTCCCCCCTGAGAACAGCTTGCAGTGTACTTTCTACAAACAAGCAAGCAGAGTTTGGATCTCCTCCTATTTTATCCCACAGGAGAGACCCACTGAAAACCTGAACTCCTTCCCCAGAGAGAATCCACTTGTGTGCCTTAGCTTTTTCCACCAGACATAAAACTGAACATATACTCTACCCGCAATTCTGAACTCCCAGCACTCCCTTCACTTCCACCCCAGGCCTGGAAGCCTGTCCCCTGCAGAGTCCAGACTCTTGGGCAATTTCCTGAGAGGTACAGGCAAGGTGTGGGGTGCTACAACTTTGTGGTGAATCAGCAGCATGGGTGTAAAGTGGGGACTGTGGAGTGAGGGAGCCAAGCTGGAGAGGGAGAAATGGTGCCCTGTAGCAGAGTGAGGTGGTGGCAGCAACACCTGTGGGAAAAATAGGGCTCACATCCCTAGTGGTAGAAACACTTCCCATCTCTCTTAACAACCAAAGGGGCCTCTATTCTGGGGGCAGCCACGGGTGGAACAGATCTAGGATGGAAATGCAGGCCCTGTGAGAAAAGGGTATGTCTGCAGCGATACCCTGGGCAGAACTCTAAGGGGACTGATACTAGAATATATGAGCACAGAGGCTGCATACTCCCAGGGCAAGGCTGAGTCAGAATTGCTGCTTTTGTAAGCCCAAGATGCACCTCATCCCCAGTGAAGCATAGCTAGGACAAAAGGGTGCATGGCAGGGCTGATTAACCACTACTCCAGGAGCCCCTAATCCAATTTCACCTTATCTGCTCATCTAGCCAAATGGTGAAATATAATCATGGGGTGGAATCAGCGGAAAAACTCTGGTAACATGAATAATCAGAGTAGATCAACTCCCTCAAGGAACAACAAGGCAGATACACCAGAAGATCCCATTCTTAAACGAATGGCTGAGATGTTAGAAATGAAGTTTAGAATTTGGATGGCAAATAAGATTAACAGAATGGAAGTAAAGTTGGAATTAGAAATTCTAGGAAAAATTCAAAAGTTGTCTTTAGAATTCAATGAATTCAAAGACAAAATCACCGAAGATTTTGACACATAGAGAAAAGAAATTGTAGCCCTCTAGGATGAGAAATACAGTAGAATTCCTCAGTAACAGAATGGAACAAACAGAAGAAAGAATTTCTGACAGTGAAGACAAAGCTTTTGAAAGCTCCCAAACTCTCAAAGAGGAAGAGAAATGGAGAGCAGAAATAGATCATTCTTTCAGAGAGCTCTGGGATAATTTGAAGAAAACTAATATTCGCCTTATAGGAATCCCTGAAGGAAATGAGGTTAATTTGAAAGGCCCAGATGCCCTACTCCAAGAGATAATCAAGGAGAACTTCCCAAACATGGCAAGAGATTCTGAAATTCAGATAGCAGACAGTTTCAGAATTCCAGTATGACTCAAATCAAATAAAACATCTCCCAGACCCATTATAATTAACTTTGCCAAAGTTAATATGAAGGAGAAAATTCTGCAAGCAGCCAGGCGTAAGAAAACGATAACCCTCAAGGGGAAGAATATTAGAATGACTGCAAATCTCTCTGCATAAACTTTTCAAGCCAGAAGATGATGGTCATCTACCTTTTATCTCTTAAAACAACTTTCAACCCAGGATCCTTTATCCAGCTAAGCTGAGTTTCATTTATGATGGAGAAATTAAATACATTAATGACATTCCTATGTTGAAGAAATTTGTCATAACTAAACCAGCTCTTCAGAATATTTTTAGACCCATCCTTTACAATGACCAGCGCAATGTTCTACCACCAAAGTAAACTCACTCAGAAACTTTTGATCAAATCTCAACTTCCACAGTGGTGAAAGATTAAAAATGTCCACTGGACTTTTGAAAAACTCAACACCCAAAATACTACCGGGCTTATCAATACTCTCACTTAATGTGAATGGCTTAAATTGTCCTCTAAAGAGGCACAGGTTGGCCAACTGGATACAAAAACTCAGGACAGATGTCTGCTGCATTCAAGAATATCATATTACCTTAAAGAATAAATATAGACTCCGTGAAGGGATGGTCATCTATAATTCAGGCAAATGGAAATAAAAAAAAAAAGCAGGTGTTGTGATTTTATTCACAGATACGTTAGGTATAAACCAACAAAAGTTAGGTAAGATAAGGATGGTCACTTCATATTTGTTACGGGAAACACTCCACGTGATGAAATTTGAATTATTAACCTTCATATGCCCAACCAGAATGCTCCTCAATTTATAAGAGAGAACCTAACAGACATGAGCAACTTGATTTCCTCAAGCAACATAAAAGTTGGCGATTTTAACACCCCTTAGGCAGTGTTGGATAGATCCTCCAATAAGAAACTAAGCAAAGAAATTTAGACTTAAAACTAACCATTCAACAATTGGATTCAATAGACATTCTACATAACATCACATGCTAACAAAACTGAATACATGTTCTTCTCATCAGCCCATGGAACATCCTCCAAAATTGATCACATCTTATGTCACAAGTCTAACCTCAGCAAATTTAAAAGGATACAAATTATTCCTTGTATCTTCTCAGACTATCCTGGAATAAAAGTTGAACTCAGTAACAACAGGAATCTGCATACTCACACAAAGACGTGGAAACTAAATAACCTTATGCTGAATGATAGGTGGGTCATAGATGAGATTAAGAAAGTAATTATCAATTTTTGGAACAAAATGATAATGACAACATGAATTACCAGCACCTGTAGGATACTGCAAAGGCAGTCCTAAGAGGGAAATTTATAGTGTTGCAAGTCTACCTTAAGAGAACGGAAAGAGAGCAAGTTAACAACTTAAAGGGACATCTCAAGCAACTGAGAAAGAAAGAACATTTCAACCACTAACACAGCAGAAGAAAAGAAATAACCAAATTAGAGCAGAATTAAATGAAATTGAAAACAAAACAATTATACAATAGATCAATAAATCAAAAAGTTGGTTTTTTGAAAAGGTCAATAAAACAGATAAACTTTTGGGTAGTCTAACCAGAAACAAAAGAGTAAAATCTCTAATTTCATCAATCAGAAATGACAAAGATGAAATAACAATAGAATCCTCAGAAATTCAAAAAACCATTAATGATATTACAAAAAACTCTATTCTCAGAAATATGAAAATCTGAAGGAAATAGATCAATACTTGGAAGTACTTCACCTTCCTAGACTTAGTCAAAATCAAGTGCAAATGTTGAACAGGCCTATATAAAGTTCTGAAATAGCATCAACTATACAAAATTTCCCCAAAAAGAAAAGTCTAGGACCAGATGGCTTCACATCAGAATTCTACCAAATCTTCAAAGAGGAACTAGTACCTATATTACTTAACCTTTTCCAAAACAGAGAAAGAGTGAATAATTCCCAATACATTCTACAAATCAAATATCACCCTGACCCCCAAATCAGGAAAAGACCCAACAAGAAAAGAAAATTGTAGACCAATATCTCTAAGGAATATTGATGCAAAAATATTCATTAAGATCCTAACAAACAGAATCCAGCAACACATCAAACAAATTATACACCATGACCAAGTGGATTTTCTCCCAGGGTCTCAATGCTGGTTTAATATATAAAAAATCTATAAATATAATTCAGCACAAAAACAAATTAAAAAACAAACACCATATGATTCTCTCAATTGATGCAGAAAAAGCTTTTGATAATATCTAGCATCATTTCATGATCAGAACGCTTAAGAAAATAGGTATAGAAGGGACATTTCTTAAACTGATAGAGGCCTTCTACGGCAAACCCATAGCCAATATTATATCAAATGGAGTAAAATTGACAACATTTCCACTCAGATTAGGAACCAGGCAAGGTTGCCCACTGTCTCCACTGCTTTTTAACATTGTAATAGAAGTTTTAGCAATCACAAATGGGCTAAAGAGAAGGCAATCAAGGGTATTCATACAGAGGAGATCAAACTTTCACTCTTCACAGATGATATAATTGTATACCTAGAAAATCCTAGGGAATCAACTACAAAACTCTTAGAAGTGATCAAGGAATACAGCAGCGTCTTATATATATCAACAATAGTCAAGCTGAAAAAACAGTCAAGGACTCTATTCCATTCATAGTAGTGCCAAATAAGATGAAATATTGGGGTGTTTTCCTAACAAAGAATGTGAAAGATCTCTAATAAGAGAATTATAAAATTTTGAGAAAAGAAATAGCTGAAGATGTTAACAAATGAAAAAACATACCATGCTCATGGCTGGGAAGAATCAACATTGTTAAAATGTCCCTACTACCCAAAGAAATATACATTTTTAATGCAATCCCTATTAAAGCACCACTGTCATACTTTAAAGACCTCAAAAAAATAATACTTTGTTTTACATGGAATCAGAAAAAACCTCAATTAGCCAGACATTACTCAGAAATAAAAACAAATCAGGAGGAATCACCCTATCAGACTTCAGACTATACTATAAATCTATGGTGATCAAAACAGCATGGTACTGGCACAAAAACAGAGAGGTAGATGTATGGAAAAGAATAGAGAACCAAGAGATGAACCCAGCTACTTACCGTATAAGCCTATCAAAAATATTCAGTTGGGGAAAGACTCCCTATTTAACAAATGGTGATGGGTGAACTGGCTCGCAATTTGTAGAGGACTAAAAGTGGATCCACACCTTTCACCATTAACAAACATTGGTTCTCACTGGATAAAAGATTTAAACTTAAGACATGTAATTATAAAAATACTAGAAGAGAGTGCAGGGAAAACACTTGAGGAAATTGGCCTGGGAGAATATTTTATGAGGAGGACCCTCGGACAATTGAAGCAACACCAAAAATATATTATTGGGACCTGATCAAACTAAAAAGCTTCTGCACAACCAAGAACACAGTACATAAAGCAAGCAGAAAGCCCTCAGAATGGGAGAAGATATTTGCAGGGTATCTCTCTGACAAAGGTTTGATAATCAGAATCCACAGAGAGCTCAAACTTATTGGCAAGAAAAGAACAAGTGATCCTGTCTCATTGTGGGCAAGAGATTTGAATAGAAACTTCTATGAAGAAGACAGGCACATGGCCCATAGACACATGAAAAATGCTCATCATCCTTAATCATCACAGAAATGCAAATCAAAACCACTTAGAGATATCATCTAACTCCAGTAAGATTAGTCTACATCACAAAATCCCCAAACTATAGATGTTGGCATGGATGTGGAGAAAAGGGAATACTTCTGCACTGCTGGTGGGATTGCAAACTAATACGTTCCTTTTGGAAAGAAGTTTGGAGATCACTTAGTGATCTAAAAATAGACCTGCCATTTGATCATGCAATTCCTCTACTAGGTATATATCCAGAGGACCAAAAATCACTTTATAACAAAGATATTTGCACCAGAATGTTTATTGCAGCCCAATTCATAATTGCTAAGTCATGGAAGAAGCCCAAGTGCATTGATCCACGAATGAATTAATAAATTGGGGTATATGTATACTGTGGAATATTATGTAGCCTTAAAAAAGATGGAGACTTTACCTTTTTTATGTTTACATGGATGAAGCTGGAACATATTCTTTTCAGTAAAGTATCTCAAGAATGGAAGAAAAAGCATTTACTCAGCTCTACTATGAAACCAATATTTAAGCAAACACACTTCCATATGAAAGCTGTAACCCAACTACAGCCCAAGATGAAGGGGAAAGAGGAGAAGGGAGGATGTGTGGAGGGAGCATGGGTAGAGGGAGGGTAATTTGTTTGACCATACCTATGGTTCATTTTACAAGGGTACATGTCAAATCTACTAAGTGTAGAGTATAAAAGCCTGAACACAATAATTAAGAAAGTGTGGTGAAGGGTATGTTAACCAGTTTGATGAAAGTATTTCAAATTGTATATAAAACCAGCACATTGTATCCCATAAATGCATTAATGTACACAGCTATGATTTAATTTAAAAAATAAAAATAAAAAAAATAAAACTTCTAACCCCCCCAAAATAATAATTATAGAAATCAATTCTTTACAATAAATCCCTTTCTCCCTCCCTCTCTTTCTGTGTATTTATACACACACACACACACACACACACACACACACATATTCAGCTCTGTTTCTCTGGAAATCTCTATTACAGATTTCCTCAGTGGGAAAGCTCCTCTCCTATTCTTACTAATCCAGTGTGCACCCTTCTCATGTATACTCCATGAAACAGATATATATCTATATCTATCCATCTATCCATCTATCTACCTGGAATAGAGCACATAATTGTGAGTGAGGAGATTTGATTCTAAGTCCTGAATTGCCTTCACTATTCTGTGAGATTTGGAGCAAGTTGCTTGTAATAGTTCTTCCTTCTCTCAGGTATAGGTATTGGCTATACTATACTTTTCTCTCTCTCTCTCTCTCTCTCTCTCTCTCTCTCTCTCTCTCTCTATATATATATATATATATATATATATATATATATATATATATATATATATATATAACTCTACTTTATGCAGAGTTCCCTTGTGACTGTCATATTTTCAATTTTAAAAGATTTTATAATCAGTTGTAACCTAAGGAAAATTTAAACATGCTAAACTTTGTTTCAGAACATGGTACTACCTCTAAAGTATCCACATTTTTATTTTCAGATATGTATATGGAAGTAGGAATTTGTTAAAACTGAGTTTTCAAGTCATCACAATATAATATTACTTGTATCAAGTGTCAATAGGATAGGAAATCCTGCCTGTATATTCTCATTTCACATATACAGATATTTTTATTATAAACTATCTCTAATGATAAAAAAGATGATCATTATTCCCCCTTTTTTTCCCTAGGGGAGAATATGTCCCAGGGCTATACCACAGGGAAGTTATAAGTATATAGTTTACATTTTTTGTCATTTTGTATTTTTGTCCTTGAGACTCAGCCATGCACAACACCTCCTGGTTTCTCTGCTGCTTAGAGACATTGCTTAGACTCACACAATCCTGCAAGTGTAATGGGGTCGATTATATTTATAAAGATGTGATAATGTGCCACAGGGAATGGTGCCACAGTCTGTCAATAAAGGAGACAGAGCAGATTTTTAAAATTCTGAACTGAGTGCCAGGAGATGCCAGAGAACAGCTTTGAAGGTAAGAGATTTGGAGAGGCATGAAAGGTCACTCTCTGTCAATCATGAAAAATGACACTAGCCATTCTTTTTTTTTTTTTTATTTCAAGCAAATGTTATTTTTTTATTGAAAAACAATTTGTTGAGAAGTAATTTACATATTATAAATTTCACACATTTTACAGTGTACACCTCAAGGAGGGTTGTATAATCCTGTAAATCTAATTTCGGTATATTACTAGCACCCTAAAAAGAAATTTCATGCTCAATTACTATTAAACCCACTGTCACACCAGCTCTAGGTAATCACTGATTCACTTTCTGTCTTTATGCATTTGTTTTTTCTTGACATTTATATTAATGAAATCATATAATATCTAATTTTGGGTCTGGCTCATTTCACTTAGCATAATATTTCTGAGGTTCATCAGTATTTTACTACTTTTCCCCTTCTGTTGCTGAGTAATATTCATGGATATACCACATTTTGTTTGTCTGTTCATCAGGTGATGAACATTTGGGTTGTTTCCATTTTTTCTGGTTAGTGAGAACAATGCCATCATGAACACATGTACATGTATAAGTCTTTGTGTGACACCAAGATATTCCTAACCTGATAATTAAAGAATTAAGATGTGAAGCTAAATTTGCCCTTTGTTTGGTTGCCATATAATACATTTGCAGAAAATCAGTGTATATGGATCTATGTAACATCACTCACTTGCATCCTGTTTGCAAAAGTAAAAAGAATAAATTTCCAGCAATAAGGCAGGAAATGGGGAGCAAGCCTGGGGCAACTATGAGAGTCTTCCAGGCACACGAGCATCATTTGTCAAGTGTGATGTTGAAGGAAAAGGTTGAGACAGTTCTTTTCAGTCACTAGCTTGGCTTGGCTTATTTCTGAAGGATTTGTCTCTGATTGGATGAGATACATTTTCAGCAGACCTGCAAGGGGAATGCATTGGTCCTAGGCTGTTTCTTTGTTTCTTTCAAAGGCAGGTTTACATTTTGAGCAAGAACTACATTTTGAGCAAGAAACTGAGATTCTATCCTCCTCTTTTTACAGATATTACAAGAGATTTCTCTCTCAGCTTTCCACCCACTCTAATATAGAGAGGGTCAAGGAACTGAGTATTATCGCACCAGTTTTTTCCCCAGTACCCATGACTTGGAGCTTTACTATTAACTTCAATAGGTAAAGAGAATGGAAAACAAGCAATGCAACATAGGCAGTGGTAATGTTTTCTCAGAATGTGTAACTTAACAATAGTGGTTATAATGAAATACAGTAGACCCTCCATACACTGACCACCTCCTTACACTGACCACTTCCTTAGGTTGACCTAACCCTAATTTTCATAGACTGGACATGCACCACATGTACGTATCAGTATAGTAGGCCTAGATCCTTATGTTGACCACCTCTGTATGTTCACCAATTTATTACCATCCCTCAGATGGTCAACTTTTAGAGGTTGTATAGAAATTGCCTTTTCTGTCTTATTCTGAAATATCCCTGGCAGTTCAGGCAGTTTCTCTTTCTTAAAATAGCCTGTGATATCTCATCCTTAACTTTTTTCCCCAGGAGTGGAGCCTTTCCCTCTCTTCCCATTGTCCTTTCAGCCCTTCTGTTTTAATAATTCCTCTTTTGAGCACTCAAGACTGGAGAAGATAGATATAGGGCAGATGTGAGCACTCAAGACTGGAGAAGACAGATGTAGGGCAGATGTGAGCACTCAAGACTGGAGAAGACAGATGGAGGGCAGATCTGAGCACTCAAGACTGGAGAAGACAGGTGGAGGGCAGATGTGAGCACTCAAGATGGGAGAGGACAGATGGAGGGCAGATGTGAGCACTCAAGACTGGAGAGGACATATGTAGGGCAGATGTGAGCACTCAAGACTGGAGAAGATAGATGTAGGGCAGATGTGAGCACTCAAGACTGGAGAAGACAGATGGAGGGCAGATGTGTGTTTTAGTCTGAGACTTTTCAGTTCAACTGGATTATTAGTATCGCAGATGGACCCCAATCCTTTGGATTCATTGTTCATCCTGCCCATCCTGCTGCCTCTCCAGTAAATGCAGGGAAAATCAGAGGGTTAATTGCTGACTGCAATTCAAACATCTTTGATTACCCAATTGTCAGCTTCTATTTTAAACACTGCCAAACATTACAGATTTTTTTTTTTAACAATGACTTTTAAAGCCTAGACTTCCTCCCTGAAGTCCTTTTTTAAGAAGGCTTTGGGGGAAAACTGATTGAAGCCCTGGCTATACTCCAACTGCCTGTTGATTCTTCCTTATACTCCATGGTCATTCTAAATAACACACACAGATCAGAGATTTATCTTGGCTTTAGAAAGGCAGCATCCTGGAAATTTTCCAGAATATTAATTCAAAACAATATTCTTAGTAGGGACAGAGAAGCTTGTTTGTTAAGAATATTTGGCATGTTAGATTAAATTTCTTTTAAATCCAAACCCAAACTATAGTGAGAGATATTAAAATAATGTTACTTTAATATAATCCAAGGACATTGGCAGAGAGGTTTTGTGTTTACTCCTCTTTTTTTCTTGTTGATTCAAGGGGAGTTATTTTCCCAGTCAGATCTGGGTTGAATTGTGGCTCTACTTAGTTACTGCAAAGCTTTTCTAAGATTCTAAGATTAATACATGGGGTGACCCAGGTGACTTGGTGTCCCAGGTTTCTCATTACTGAGGGGTTTCCTTGTGATGAACATGAGATTTTCAGCACTGAAAGTGGATCCCCAAGAAAGCATGGACTAGTTGGTTCCCCTTGTAAAAACATGTGGGATTAAATAACACATGTATGACTATTGTTGAGGATTCTGAGCCAGTATTGGGAAGCACAGTAAAAAGACATTTAAAATAAATTAGAACTATTTTTATTTAATTACTTTGATAGTATGTCTAATTGTTTTTTCTTCCACCTGATGTCTTAGATTCAGTTGGTGAATCAAATCTTCCAGAAAACCAGAATCAAGTTGGTATGAATTTTTTTAAATGAAAAAAAAAAAAATTAAATGAATGCTATACCTATTAAAAATTAACTTCCCACTCTCTTCTTCTCCCAGCCCCTGGAAACCATCATTCTAGTTTTTTTTCTCTATGAATTTCACATTAGGTACTTCATGTATGGAATTGTATAGTATTTATATTTTTGTGACTTGATTATTTCATGTTGCAAAGAAGGCTCATCCATGTTGTAGCATGGGCTGGAATTTTTTTTCTTTTTAAGGTTGACTAATATTTTCTTATATGTACATATTGTATTTTTTTCATCCATTGATTCCTTGATAGTCACTTAGGTGGTTTCCATTTTAGCTCTTGTGAATGATACTGCTATGAACATGGGTATACAAATATCCCTCCAAGACCCTTCTTTTAATTGTTTTGAGTATATACCCAGAAATGGAATTTCTGAAAGGATTAGTAATTCCTAATCTTTAAGTCAGATGCAAATAACCTCAGGATCTTGTTGAGACACAGATTCTTATTCAGCAGATCTGGAATGGAGTCTGAGATTTTGTATTTCTGGCAAGCTCTGAGATGCTATCAATGCTGCCAGTGGGAAGAACATACTTTGAGATACCAGGTTACAGAAAAAAAGTACAATATCTTGCAGGTGAAGTCATATACGGTCTTGACTCTGCCAATAACTGTAGATACGACCATGGGGAAGTCACCTGAACTCTTTGGGCATGTTGCATTATTTAAAAGGAGGAGGTTTGGCTAGATGACTTATAAGGCCATTTTCTCCTCCAACATTCTGTGTTATCATGTCTGCCTAGGATAAGTTTTATTTTCTTTTACATACTTGCAATAAAATACATGGAAGACAATAACTCCTATGTTGCAGAACTGGAAGGATTGCTGGTAAGTCTGAAGAGCCATAAAAATCAGATCAATAATTATAAATTATCAGACCAATAAAAAAATAAGACTAAACAGACTTGCATAGAAAGTGGGGCCTTCTCTGTCTGTTCATGTTTATGACAGTGTTTACTGACCTCACGCTGGGCTACTCCTCAGCCATTTCTATTTAAAAGAAGAGGACACAGAGCAATTTCATGGTGAACTTCAGAGACAAAACTTTTATCTGAAGCCACATTACAAGGACAGTGCTTTTAGTTACACATAATTTTTGACTCAAGGACCAGCAAGGTGAAGAAAAATGAACTGAAGACTAGAGCAATGTTATGCTGTAAATGGTTTGCATCAGGTGGGAGAGGGGACACACTGATTTGTAGTATTTGTCAATGTGTAAATCATTCCACACATCCACTTTTCATCTATCACAGTGACACCAATTGGTTAACAAAATTTCTGAAATTTTAACCATCAGCTTTCATGAGCTGGCATAAATCAGCTCTAGCACACTACTGAAAAGTAAGTTTCTTATAACTGGCTTTTTGGTATTAGAAGAAATGACTTTAATAATTGTGTCTTTCCCACTACTGCAGTGGTTCTCAGCTCTAGCTGAATATTAATATAGTCAGGGTAATATTTAGAAAACAGTAATGGTTAGGTCCCATCCCACCTCAACTTAAATCAGAAATTTTGGAGTAAAGGCACAGTCAAAAATCTTCCTCACAGATTTTAATGTGCAACCAGGAATAAAAGTAACAATGTAACATTCATGCTATTTCCAAATGATCTGATTATATTCACTATTTGAGTTTTTTTTTCCTTTTGCCAAGATAGTATTAGCAGAGTTAAAGGGTAAAACGTGTAGAAGTGAATGATGATTGCCCATTCTATAAACTTTGCTTGAGATAAGGGAATTTCACAGCCACTTAGGAATACTAATGTTTTGAGTAGGCCACAGTTGATCACGTGTCTGATAAGACTGTAGGTCTAAGGCTAAGCAACTAAAAGGGTAAGGAAGGATAAGGTAAGAAAGGTAGAAACTAATGAGGCTGGTGGCAGCCATACTATTCTCAATCTTACTCTTTGTAACTAGACCTGGTAAAACTTCACAGGGAGCAGGAAAATTGAGATTGAAGATGGAAAAGGTGGGAGGAAAAGAGGTTATGAATTAAGAGGTCAAATTTAAAGTCATAACTTTTACCCAGTGGGAACAACTCACATCACAAAGTCCTAGAGTTGCACATGCTTGCACAGATGGAGACAGAAGGGAACACTTTTACACTGTTGGTAGGACTGAAAACTAATACAACCTCTTTAGAAAGAAGTATAGAGAATCCTTGAAGAACTCAAAATAGACCTTCCATTTGATCCTGCAATCCTATTACTAGGTATCTACCCAGAAGAAAAAAGATCATTTTATCATAAGGGCATTTGCACTAGATTGTTTATCACAGCTCAACTTACAATTGTCAAAATGTGGAAACAACCTAAATGCCCATCAACACAGGAATGAATTTACAAAATGTGGTATATGTATACCATGGAACACTATGCAGCCAAAATAAAAGATGAAGACCTTACACCTTTTGTATTAGCCTGAATGGAGTCAAAGCACATTCTTCTTAGTAAAGTATCAAAAGAATAAAAAAGCAAATATCCAATGTACTCAATACTAATATGAAGCCAGCAGACAATCGAACACATGCCCATATAAGAGAAAATCTCAATTCAATTCAAGATGGGAGGGAGAGGGGAGGAGAGTGGGGAATTTGTGTGCTCCCACCTAATGAGTACAATATAAATGTATATGGCACACTTCCTGCATGGACAACTACAACAGGGACTTAACAAATGCAAACCATGTAACCTTATTTTACTCTTACATTAATCTGAATTTATTTTAAAATTATAATTTTTAGAAGACAATTGCATTCTGAAAATGATTCAATATGTGTTGGAGCAGAGTGTGTGGGCTGCTAAAGAAAAATAGAGTCAGAGGTCACTACAGTAATAGAATCATCCAAGGACAGAGAATTATATAGAACAAATGATGCATGAGTGATGAGGAGTCACCCCTGAATGACAAGGGTGGAGGAAAGACGAGGGCAAGAAAAAAAATAACGACATAACATGCAATGTTTTTTGCACATCTACCAAGAGCTATGTATCTCAGAAGGTACTCTGTACATATGTATTTAATTCTCAACTCAATCTTATAAAGTAGTGACTATTACTGTTATTATTCCTAGTTTTTATTCAGAAGTTAGGGTTTGAAGAGCTAATTTTTATTTTTTAATTTCAGATTAATGTGAGAGTACAAACAAGTTTACAATATTTGCAGATGTTAGGTAGAGTCCCTCTCCTAGTTATGTTCCACACTACAAGGTATGCCAAATGTGCTTATTAATGTAACAAAATCCCTTCCCTTGCTTCTCTCTCTCCCCTTCCTAATTCTCTCTCAACACAACATGAACTAAATTTAAATTTTTTGGAGGATTATAGATGGTGGCAGAGTAACAGCTTCCCTGCAACTGGGCACAGCGAGTCTGGGGAGACAGGACTACAGGCACCTCTGGCCGGTGGGATCTGCCTATAATCATCCCTTTGAGGATACAGGGAGCCAGCAAGGGACTTCTGGACCCCAAAAGGATGACAAAAACAGTGGAGAACTGGCAAGTGGTTGCATGTGTTTGATCGACCTAATCACGCAAGCAACCATAAGTACAAGCAGCAGTGAGACTGCAAACTGGAAAGGCCTTACCTGTGAACTGTTTTGGTGTTCTTGGACTTGGCACTCACTTGAGCTGCCTTGGGGAGAGCTTGAGCAGGAGTGTGGAGAACGTTGGGCATTGTCTGGGGCCCCAGAATGAGCCACTGAGCTGGGCGAAGTAAGCCATTGTGAAAGAACTGCCCCGGCAAGCTCCACCCTCAGGGTTCCAGAGCAAGGATCAGGCGGGAAAAAGTAACCTAGTGACTGACCAGCCTAAAGGCGGGGACTAAACTGCCTTACAGCTTTAATCCTTAGGGGCAGAATGAGGTGGTTTTGGCACACTGGAGCCTTGGGCTGTTGCCCTGGGTAGAGTGCTGTGATGTTACAGCTCATAGCAATGTCAAACTCCTGGGCTTGGCGCCACCCTGACCTCCATAGAAGCTGTGCAGTGACCCCCAACCAGTGACCGCACACACCGGGCCTCCCCATTCCCAAACCAGGAACTGCGGGAGCCACGCAACCCTGCGTCCTCCCTCCTGTGTCCTCCAAGCCTCCACCCTAGCCCGTTCATCTGGCCAGGGACCCTGGTAGCTGTGTACCCTCTGGAGCACTTCCTGCCTCTGTGCAGAGCCCTTCTCCTGGCCAGAGACCGCTGGAGCCTTGGGATCTCTGTGCCAAAGTCACTGGGCGCCAGGCACTCCCAGAACTGTGTGCCCTACCCCCAGCCCTGTTGCTGGGTCCAGGTGTGTCACACACTGGAGCTGCTTCCACAACCAGAACTCTACAGCTGGAACACCCCCAGAGGAACTACACAGGGTCAGTCCCTACAAAGATGCAGCAACAATAGAGTGACACCTACTGGGGTCTAATCTTGGTGAGACACCTCCCCAACTCTGAAGATGGCCAGAGAAAATGGTGAAAAACAATCATGAGATGAAATCAACAGAAAAACTCTGGGAATATGAATAATCAGAGTAGATCAACTCCCCCAAGGATCAATGGGGCAGAAATAACACAAGACCCCATGCACAAACAAATAGTTGAGATGTCAGAAATTGAATTCAGGATCTAGATAGGAAATAAGCTCAAATTAGAATTCCAAAAGTTATCTCAAGAATTCAATGGATTCAAAGACCAAATGACCAAAGATTTTGACACATTAAGACAAGAAGTTGCATCCCTCAAAGATCTGAGAAATACAATAGAATCCCTCAGTAACAGAATGGAGCAAGCAGAAGAAAGGATTTCTGACATTGAAGACAAAGCTTTCAAACACTCCCAAACCCTCAAATAAGAAGAGAAATAAAGAGCAAAAACAGACCACTCTTTCACAGAGCTCTGGGATAATTCGAAGAAAACCAATATTCGTTTTATAGGGATCCCTGAAAGGGACGAAGTGGCTCCACAAGGCACAGAGACTCTTCTTCATGAGATTATAAAGGAGAACTTTCCAGACATGCCAAGAGATTCCAAAATTCAGATAGAAGACAGTTTCAGAACTCCAGCACAACTCAACCCAAATAAGATATCCCCAAGACACATCATAATCAATTTCACTGAAGTTAATATGAAGGAGAAGATTCTGAAAGCTGCCAGACGAAAGAAAACCATTACCTACAAGGGGAAGAATATTAGAACAACAGCAGATCTCTCTGCTGAAACCTTTCAAGCTAGAAGAGCATGGTCATCGACTTTTAATCTCCTAAAACAAAATAACTTTCAACCCAGGATCTTGTACCCAGCTAAACTGAACTTCATTTATGACGGAAAAATTAAATACTTCAACAACATTCACATGTTGAAGAAATTTGCCACAACTAAACCAGCTCTCCAGGACATGCTTAGACCTATCCTCCATAAAGAACAGTGTAATTCTCCACCACAAAAGTGAACCCACACCAAAACATTTTTATGAAAGTCCAAGCTCCACAGTCGCAAAAGGATTAAAAATGTCCACCGGACTCTCGAAATGCTTATCAATATTCTCAATTAACGTGAATGGTTTAAATTTTCCTCTAAAGAGGCACAGGTTGGCTGACTGGATACAAAAACTCAAGCCAGATATCTGCTGCATCCAAGAATCACATCTTACATTAAAAGACAAATATAGACTCAAGGTGAAGGGATGGTCATCTATATTCCAACAAATGGAAAGCAGAAAAAAGCAGGTGTTGCAATCCTGTTTGCAGACGCAATAGGCTTTAAAGCAACCAAAATACTTTAGGATAAGTATGGACACTTCATATTTCCTAAAGGTAATACTCAATATGATGAGATCTCAATTATTAATATTTATGCACCCACCCACAGCACACCTCAATTTATAAGAGAAACTCTAACAGACATGAGCAACTCGATTTCCTCCACTTCCATAGTAGTTGGAGATTTTAACACCCCTTTAGCAGTCCTGGATAGATCCTCCAAAAAGAATCTAAGCAAAGAAATTTTAGATTTAAACTCAAACATTCAACATCTGGACGTAACAGACATATACAGAACATTTCATCCCAACAAAACTGAATACACATTCTTCTCAGCAGCCCATGGAACATACTCCAAAATCGACCACATCCTAGGCCACAAATCTAACCTCAGCAAATTTAAAAAAATA
>CAUYPK010095919.1:0-19365 GCA_963574355.1 Loris lydekkerianus | reverse complement strand
GTTTTTAGTGTCTGGAACCAAGTTCCTGGAGCCAAGGGTAACAATGCCCTACTCACCCTTAAATGCTTTCCAGCTGTGACTATTCCTGTTAAACCGGCTGTGAATATTCCTGATAAGCTTATTCTTAGGTTTTCGGCTCCCGGCACTCCTACCCATCTGCCCAGTGCCATCCTGAAACAAGTGGCCACTGGACCTCATTGTCTTGGTAGAGCTAAAAGGGGAGGCCAGACAAGCTCTGGGGATGCTCAGGTTTTGAGGGACCAGTTGAGGATGAGAAGACCGGGATCTCAGGACAGAGCAGGCAGAGGTGTGGGAGAAAACTGGCAAGAAAGGAGACCCAGGTAATGAAAGGAGGGTGGAATTTCAAGGAGAAATAAGTGAGCTCTGGGGTGACATGCTGATGCAAGACCCAACTAGGGAAAACAAAACAACCTCTGTCCAAGGGACTTTGCAACAGAAGGCGGCTGGTGACTTTGGGGCAGGTATTTCCATGAAGTGGGTGGGGGTTCAGGAGTATAGTGGGTGTTATGTGCTGAATTGTGTCCCCCTCCCAAAGTTGTTTTTTTTTGGTTGTTTGTTTGTTTTTAGAGACAGTCTTACTTTATCATCGTCGGTAGAGTGCTGTGGCGTCACAGCTCACTGCAACTTCCAACTCCTGGGCTTAGGTGATTCTCTTGCCTCAGCCACAGGCACTGCTCCCCTCCCAAAGTTTTGTGTTGAAGTCCTAACCTCCAGTACCTCAGAATGTGACTGTATTTGGAGGAAGGGTCTTTAAAGAGGTAATTAAGTTAATGAGGTCATATGGGTGGCCTTAATCCAACATAACTGGTATCCACATGAGAAGAAGAAATTTGAACAGATATGTACTGAGGGAAGACTGCATGAGACACAGGGAGAAGAAGACAAGGAGAGAGGCCTCAGAAGAAAACCCTGCTAACACCTTCATCTTGGATTTCTAGCCTTCAAACTGTGAGAAAATAAACTTCTGTCCCACTCAGGCTGTGGTACTTTGTTATGGCAGCCCTTGAAAAGCAATATAGGAGATGAGTCAGCAATGCTCTTAAAGAATATTTTTACAGAACAATTATAAATGCTCATCATAACACATGAAGTGCAAAGTACTTGGGGCATAATGGGTGCTCAAAAGTCCTGAAGATAGAAAAAGCAACATAAAAAAAAAAACAGGGATTCTGTATGAAGAAGAGAATGTCAGGCCAAGGCATGGGCACAGGTGCCTCACCTGTATTCCTCACACTTGGGTGGGAGGATTGCTTAAGGCCAGGAGTTACAAACCAGTCTGAGCAATAGAAAATAGAAAAAATGAGCTGATCATGGTAGTCTGAGCCTGTATTCCCAGCTCAAGAGCCTGAGGCAGGAAGTATAGCCCAGGAGTTTGAGGTTGCAGTGAGCTATGATGCCACTTCACTCTAGCCTGGATGACACAGTGATTCTCTGTCTCAAAAAAAGAAAAAAAAAAAAAAGAAGAGGAAAAAAATGTCAAAGATTAGCAAGAACCTCATTAACATCCCCAGAGAGGTGAGAGAACTACAACTATAAATCAAAAACAAGGTGCAAGCTGGGCATGGTGGCTCACACCTGTAATCCCAGCACTTGGGAGGCGGAGGCAAGCGGATTGTCTGAGCTCACAGATTCCAGATCAGCCTGAGCCAGAGTGAGACTTCGTCTCTAAAAATAGCTGGGCCTTGTGGCGGGTGCCTGTAGTCTCAGCTACTCTGGAGGCTGAGGCAAGAGAATCACTTGAACCCAAGAGTTTGAGGTTGCTGTGAGCTGTGATGCCACAGCACTCTACCAAGGGCAACAAATGAGATTTTGTCTCAAAAAAAAGAACAAGGTGCAATAAAAAAGGAATATTCAGAAAAGGGCCCATGTAAATTATCCAACTATACATTATTTTAATATTACATATTTTATGTTATATTATTCACATATTATATGTTATATATTATATTTATAGACATTTAAGTTCACAAACTCATCCTAGATAAAGTGTAACATACCTCATTGCTGAATATCACTACAGTCATCTTCAAAATCCTCCCCTTAGGAGCTATGCACCAACACCAGTGCCTAGTCCACCTTTCAAAGCAATTTTGGAACTCTTTTTCTGGAATGGCCATCGGAGCTGTTGTCATATTTGTTGGCATCCCACCCCGACAGCAGTGTCCACTGAGACCTGTGGAAACTGGTGGTGATTGACTGAAGAAATATAGAGTTAGAAACTACAGTAAAGAAAGAGACATGAGACATAAAGTAGAATTAAAGGTGGGAGCTCAGGGATCCATTGCCTGTTTGTGGGCTTCAGGCAATGGCCCAGAGTGTTTGCTGCACTCCGATTTTATTGAAGTCTATTTGCCCAGAGGGTAAGATGAAGGAGGGAACAAAGATGTCAGCAGTTTCTCACATTGATTATATCAGCTCCTATTATTATTATTATTAACCTGAAGAGTAGCCTTCAATAATCTGAAATCTGAGCCTTGTATCAGGAGAGCCTCCTGCTTGAGGTCACACACACAGATTTCTAGGGAAGTGTTAAGCTCTGCTAGTTCTCTGTAGAGTAAAAAACGCCACTGCCATTAATTTCCTCTGAGGGATCAGTGGGAGGGAGGCATTTTCCTCCCATCACCACCACAGAGGATTTTCCTCTGTGATAAGGGATATAAGCTCTTCTGCCCATATCTCAGAGTCTGAGCTACTCCCCTGGTCTCTGCCCCAGGCAAATGCAAATCTCCACAATGGGTATCTGCTTTGCCTGTTTAATGGGCAGGAAACGCCCTAGAAGATGTATCTTTTCTCGGACTTGCTATAATCTCTTCTATGGCTGTTACTCTCCTCAGAGTGCTCACAGACCCAGCAGGGTGTTTGTAAGCTGTATCCCCAACAGGCTAGAATTTCAGAAAAGGCAAGAAGCTTACTAGCGGCTAGCTTAAATGTAAACTAGCTGACTTTTCTTTGTTCTGACTCAATCAGCTTACTTCTTAGTTTTCCACTTTTTCTAGGGGTGCTTTCCTTTGCCAAGAATGGGGTCTTCAGTCCCCATTCTCCCAGCAATATTACCCTTGATCCTTGATGTCCTGAATATCATCAAAACGTCTTCCTTCCTTTTTTTTTTTTTTTTTTTTGTAGAGACAGAGTCTCACTTTATTGCCCTTGGTAGAGTGCTATGGCATCACACAGCTCACAGCAACCTCCAACTCCTGGGCTTAGGCGATTCTCTTGCCCAGCTATTTTTTGTTGCAGTTTGGCCAGGGCCAGGTTTGAACCCACCACCCTCAGTATGTGGGGTTGGTGCCCTACTCACTGAGCCACAGCCACCGCCCAAAATGTCTTCCTTTCAATATTCCTTTATCTTTGGGACCCAGACCAGGTTAGTAGACAGGGTGTTCCAATGCAGCTACTTGTTTACTGGCTAAAACTCCCTCACAGACAGTGCCATGTGAGTTGGTGCATTGTTGTGATGCAAGAGCCACAGCTTTCTCATGCCAAAATTTTCAGTGAAGATTTTCCTGTTTCCCTATCAATGTTTACTTGGTCTGCTATGCTTCTCACAGTCAGCCAATGATTTCAATGTTAAATGTTCGCAAGGTTTTTGTCATTTCTGCTCATTATTGGCTGCTCTGACCTTTCTTCATCAATGATGCTTTCTCTCCCCTGAGAAAAACATTTAAATCCATGTTAATGGATGCATTATCTTCATGAACTTGGACTAACATGTCCCTGATTTCACTTCTACTCCTGCCAAGATTAAACTAATGTTTGTTCATTGCTCTAACTCAAGCTCCAACATTCTTATGATGGCACACAAAAACATGCAGCAATAATGAACACAACTCAGCAAGATGCTGTCACATGTTGACATGAACATAGCTATGAGACACTGATGTGCCAACGTTATGAAACCTTATCAAGCTGTTTGAACAATGCTTCCAACATAAGCATAGGTGGCAAGTTCATGAACTTAATTGTCAGACTTCAAATGTAGTACATATATACATGTAGAAATTTAAATCTCAATGTAACAGAAAATAAAATTGAAATAAATCTCTAAGAACAATGAGATAGATAGAAAATAGAAGAGAAAAAATAAGAAAATGCATCATATCCATATAGGAGAGCCAACACCTGAGTTGCAGGAGCTCCACAAAATAAAAATGGAGGGAAAGAAACCATCAATCATATAATTCAAGAAAATGTCCCAGAACTGAAGGACAGACTTCACAGATTGAGAGGACTCACCAGAACGATGAATGGAAACAAATTCATATCAAAACGCACTGGCATAAAGATTAGAGATAAATAGAAAACCCAAAGGTACATGTGTGAGAAGAGTTCGCATACAAAGGAGCAGAAAGCAGACTAACTTTAGACTTTTCAACAGCAACATTGGAAACTAGAAAGCAATGGTACAATGCCCTTGAAATAAATTAGTCATGTGCCAGTGATATTTTGGATATTTTGGTCAATGACAGACCCTATATATGACAGTGGTCCCAAGAGATTATGATAACATTTTTCTGTACCTTTTTTTTTTTGAGACAGAGACTCACTATGTCACTCTTGGTAGACTGCTGTGGCATCACTGCTCACAACAACCTCAAACTCTCAGGCTTAAGCAATTCTCTTGCCTCAGACTCCTAAGTAGCTGGGACTACAGATGCCCACCACAATGCCTGGCTATTTTGTTGTTGTTATTGTCATTGTTGTTTAGCAGGTCCCAGGCTGGGTTCAAATTCACCAGCCCTGTGACTGGTGCCTTAACCACTGAGCTCAGGCACCGAGCCTACTGTACCTTTTCTATGTTTAGATATGTTAAGATACACAGATACTCACCATTGTGTTGCCATATGCTGTACAGATTTATGACCTAGGAGCAGCAGGCTATACCATATAGCCTACGTGTGCAGTAGGGGTGGGCCATGCCACCTAGGCTTGCACAAGTACACTGTGATGCTCTCATAATGACAACATCACCTAAGGCAGTGGTTCTCAACCTTCCTAATGCCGTGACCCTTTAATAAAGTTCCTATGGGTCGTGACCCACAAGTTGAGTAAAGACTCATTCTCCATTGTTAAGTGACACATGATGGTAATTCCAACCTTCAGTTTTATACCCAGCCAAACTATAGACAAATAGGAAGGTGGACAAAAGGCATTCTCAGACATGAAAAGTCTTACAAAATTTATTTCCCATATGTCCTCCTCAGCAAGGGTGGAAGATAAGCTCTATCAAAATAGGAAAGAAAACCAAGAAAGAGGAAATCACAGGAAACAACAGATCCATCTCTTGAGAGAGAGAAAGAGTGATCAAAGGTAATGCAGAGGGAGTGCCTGGAACACTCTACACTGTGCCTGGGGCAGAGGGGATAGCCAGTCCAAATTGGAATGGGCAGAAGGCATCCTTCAAGAGATTCCATCAAGAAGATTAAACTGGCTTGGTGCCTGTAGCGCAGTGGTTACGACACCAGCCACATACACCAAGGCAGGCGAGTTCAGAGCCAGTCTGGGCCAGCTGAACAACAATGGCAATTACAACCAAAAAAAAAAAATGCTGGGTGCTGTGGAGGGTGCCTATAGTCCCAGATACTTAGGGAGGGTGAGGCAAGAGAATCACTTAAGCCCAAGAGTTGGAGGTTGCTGTGAGCTATGATGCCATAGCACTCTACCAAGGGCAACATAGTGAGATTCTGTCTCAAAAAAGAAAAAGACGAAGATTAAACTGACAGAGCACATGAGGTAAACAAAAGAAATGACAGTAGATTTAGACAACTGGCAGAGGGCTTGAGGTTGAATTGGGAATAAATACATTCAAATGGAACAAAACCAAGGAAAGGACATTTTAACTGCATATGCCACATGATCACTGTGAGTGGTGTTTACTTGGGTATCAGGAAGTGCACAGTGGACATTGCGCATGTCAGTCCAGGTCATCCAGGGAGTTGTCATGAGATGAATTCAGAATATCAAGAAGACACTGGTGAGGGACACCTGTGAAAGTCATGATGGGGGAGATAGGCTGGAGGAGGCCTGGGCAGGGATGTGGCAAACTGTGATACAAAGACCACCCTTCTGGGAGCTCCAGGACCTGCTGTGCCCACTCACTGGTTGGGGGCTTCCCTGGGAGAGCATTGCCTTAGCTCAGATGTCACCGTTTTCCAAAGATGCCATGGCTGGAAGTTTACAACCCACTCCACAGTCTTTGCAGCTGCACAAGCTTTTCCAAAAAAGCAAGAGCCAAGCGTGCACCACCAAGGCTGACATTTTGATCTCATTTAAACCATGACCTGATTCCAATGGAGGATGAGAGCTCTGAAAAGTCCATGTGGGTACTAAGGGGGGCACAGAGTGGGAGCTACCTGCTCAACAGCAGTAGGCAGGTGAACACCATGAGCTGCCCAGCCAAGCAGCCAAGAGACCAGCCATTAGACACTCAGAGGTACAGTGAGCACAAGAACCACTCAAAAGTTCTGAGAGCAGGGCAGTGCCCATAGCTCAGTGGTTAGGGTGCCAGCCATATACACCAAGGCTGGCTGGTTCAAACCCAGCCCAAGCCAGCTAAAGCAATAATGACAACTATAACAACAACAACAAAAAAAAAACAATAGCTGGGCATTGTGGTGGGCACCTATAGTCCCAGCTAGTTGGGAGGCTGAGGCAAGAGAATCGCTTAAGCCCAAGAATTTGAGGTTGCTGTGAGCTGTGATGCCATGGACTGAGAGCAACATAGTGAGACTCTGTCTCAAAAAAAAAAAAAAAAAAGTTCAGAGAGCAGTTTCCTCTGGGAAAGGAGGCAATTCAGGGGAAGGAGAGACTATTATTTTTACTAATAAACCTTTAATACAACTGGGCTCCTGGCTCTCTGGTCCTCCCGTTCATTAGACAGCCACTTCTTCTAGTGCAGCACCAGCACATCCCTGAGGCACCATAGTGAAAGTGAAGGATGGAATAAATTTAGGTTTTGGTCATATTAGGTGCCTGGTCACCAGGGCTGCTTTTAACTCTGGCAACGTGGATATTGTCGCCATCAATGACCCTTTCATTGACCTTAACTACATGATCTGCATGTTCCAGTATGATTCCACCCATGGCAAATTTCATGGCATAGTCAAGGCTGAGAACGGGAAGTTTGTCATTAATGGAAATCCCATAACCACCTTTCAGGAGCGAGATCCCACCAAAATTGAATGGGGTGAGGCAGGTGCTGAGTATGTTGTGGAGTCCACTGGCGTCTTTACCACCATGGAGAAGGCTGGGGCTCACCTCCAGGGGTCATCATCTCTGCCTCTTCTGCTGATGCCCCCATGTTTGTGATGGGTGTGAACCACAAGAAGTACGAAAACAGCCTCTGCATTGTCAGCAATGCCTCCTGCACCACCTACTGCTTAGCCCCCTTGGCTAAGGTCATCCGTGACAACTTCAGCATTGTGGAGGGACTCATGACCACAGTCCATGCCATCACTGCCACCCAGAAGACTGTGGATGGCCCCTCTGGGAAGTTGTGGCATGATGGTCATGGGGCTCTCCAGAACATCATCCCTGCTTCAACTGGCGCAGCCAAGGCTGTGGTCAAGGTCATCCCTGAGCTGAATGGGAAGCTTACTGGCATGGCCTTCCATGTCCCCACTGCCAACATGTTGGTCGTGGATCTCACCTGCCATCTGGAGAAGGCTGCCAAATAAGATGATACCAAGAAGGTGGTGAAGCAGGCATCAGAGGGGCGCCTCAAGGGCATCCTGGGTTACACCAAGCACCAGGTAGTCTCTTCTGACTTGAACAGTGACACCCATTCTTCCTCCTTTGATCCTGCAGCTGGCATTGCCCTCAACGACCACTTTGTCAAACTCATTGCCTGGTATGATAATGAATTTGGCTACAGCAACAGGGTGGTGGATCTTATGGCCCACATGGCTTCCAAGGAGTAAGAACCCCCAGACCACCAGCCACAGCCACAGCAGGAGAGGAAGAGAAAGGCCCTTAGCTACTGGGGTGCCCCTGCCTACTCAGCCCCCCACCTCACTGAGAATCTCCCCTCAACACAGTTTCCACACCAGACCCCCTAAAGAATGGGAGGGGCCTAGGGAGCCCCACTTTGTCATGTAACATCAATAAAGTTCCCTGAATTAAAAAAAATGACTGGGCTCCTTAAACTATGGGCATGCACAGTTTTGAATTGAAAATCAAATTTTAAATAGTCATATCAGGACTTCCGTTGTTCCTGGAGCTTTAGCTGAATTGGTTGGGAACAATCACTCTGAGGGGAGGCATTTGAGCTGCCACCTGAGGCTGAGAAGGAGCCAGCCTCGGGGTGGCAGAGGGGACAGCCTGAGCCAATGCCTTGGGCCAGGAGGAAGCCTGACAAGCAGAGCCAGCGATATTCTTGTGAAGAGGGAAGGGTGGGCCTGCAGGGTGGCAGGGTCAGCAGAACTGGGCAGTGCAGGCCCCTTGGCCACAGCCCACAGAGAGGAGTGTGGGTTTTATTTTAGGGAGTATGGAAAATAAGAGGGTTGGGTAAGAAAGTGGCACTGCCTGTTCACATTCTTAAATGATGACTCGGCTGCTTTGTGGATCTGGGGTGGAAAAACAATGATGGAGTGTGGGTAGTAAAAAGTCAGGGACCTTGTTGGCAGGCAGAGTCAGCACTCCTTGAATAACTGCTTATGGTACGGAGGGGGCCATGAGAGACACCACAGCCCCAATACCCTGCTTCACCCATGCCCTCCCTTTCAGGCCCATAGACACACATGGGCTGCATTCCCTCTTCCTTTTCTTCCTTCTGGGTACTTCAGACCCCCACCAGGGTCCCTAGGCACCTCAGTGCCAGGTCTGGGGAGACTGGAGAAACTATGCTGTCTTTGATCAGCAAGTGCCATAGCAACCTCCACACCCCATCTCCCAGTTGCTCTACCCAACTGCAATGTCAACCCAGAATGAGGCCTGTGTGGCCAACAGCACAGCCCAGAGCAGATGCACACACACCTAATAGTCCATGAAAGAAAGAACTGGGAAGGTGGACCTCATTAAGATGAAAAGCTTCTGCTTTATGAAGTGGATACAAAGACAAGCCACAGACTGGATGAAAATATTTGCAACACACATATCTGATAAAAGACTGTTATCCAAAATATACAACAAACTCCTGGGGTTTGGGTTTTTTGTTTTGTTTTGGTTTGGTTTGGTTTGGTTTGGTTTTGAGGCAGAGTCTCACTTTGTCACCCTCGGTAGAGTGCCATGGCATCACAGCTCACAGAAACCTCAAACTCTTAGGCTCAAGCGATCCTCTTGCCTCAGCCTCCCAAGTAGCCAGCACTACAGGCACCTTGCACTGTGCCCAGCTATTTTTACAGATGAGGTCTTGCTGTGGCTCAGGCTGGTCTCAAACTCCTGAGCTCAAGCGATCTTCTGCCTCGGCCTCCCAGAGTGCTAGGATTATAGGCATCAGCCACTGCACCTGGCCTACAAAAAACTCTTAAAACACTGAACAATTATAAAATGGGCAAAAGATTTGAACAAACCCTTCACCGAAGATACACAGATGAAAAAGAAGCATGTGAAAAATGCCCAACAGGGTACATCGCCAGGGAAAGGCAAAGAGTTACAAAACAAAAGTGAGACAGCACTGCATACCTACTGGAAGGACCAAATCCAAAGCACTGAGCACACCAGTGCTGGTGAGGATGGAGAGCAACAGGAACTCTCATTCATCACTGGTGGGGACACAAAATGGTACTGCCAGTTGTGAAGACAGTTTGGCGGCATTACCAACTAAATGTTTGCTTTCCTTCAAAATTCATATAGTTTATGTTCTATCAGTTCCAAAGGGGGAAATAAAGAACAAAATTATATATTGAAAACCCCGATCCCTGATGTAACTATATTTGCAGATAGGGTCTTTATGGAGGTAATTAAGGTTAAATGAGGGAAGAAGGATGGGGCCCTGATCCAATGGAATCAGTGTCTTTGTAAGAAGAGGTATAAAATCTGGTTCTTGTGCTTGCTCACTCTCTCTACCTCTGTCTCCACTTCAACTGCTATTTCTATCTCTCTCTACCTCTATTTTTCTACCTCTGTTTCTACCTCTACCTCTTTCTCCCCTTCTACTGCTATCTGTATCTCTACCTCTATCTATATCTATACGTCTATCTCTATCTCTACCTCTATCTCCACCTCTATCTCCCTCTGCCCTGTGAGCACACAGATAGAACATAGCCTGTGCTCTATTTGTGAACACATGAACCTACTTTGCCAGAACCTTGATCTTAGACTTCCAGCCTCCAAAACCATGAGAAATAAATTTCTGTCACTTAAGCCACAAAATCTGTGATATTGTTTTGGCAGCTAAAACAAATAGGTTCTTAAAAACGAAACATGATCCAGCTATTGTGTCCCTTAGCATTTACCCAAATAAACTGAAAATGTGCATCCACAAAAAAACCTGCACACAGTTGTTTATAGGAGCATTATTCACAATTGCCAAAATTTAGAAGCGATCAAAGTGTCCTTCAATAGGTGAATGGATAATTAAATTGTGATACCTCCAGACAATGGATTATTTTTCAGTGCTAAAAATAAATGAGCTAACAAGCCATGAAAAGACAGGGAGGAATTTAAAATACATATTACTAAGTGAAAGAAGCCAATTTGAAAAGGCTACATATCATATGATTACAAGTGTATGACATTCTGGAAAAGGTAAAACTAGAGAGGCAGTAACAAGAGCAGTGGTTTCAGGGGTTTGGAGGAGGGAGGGATGACTGGGGAGAGCCAGGACCAGTTTTAGGGTAGTGAAAATACTCAGTATGATGCTACGGTGGGTCCATGTCATTGTACATTTGTCCAAACTGAGAATATATAAAACCAAAAGTGAACCCTAATGTAAGCTATGGGCTTTGAGTAACAATGATGTGTCAGTGTGAGTTATTGATTGAAACACAAGTACCCTCTAGTGGGGGAGGTTGTGAGGGCAGGGCTTGTGTGGGAATCTGCTGTAGTTTTTATTCCGCTTTGCAGTGAATCTAAAACTGTTTCAACTGTAATCCTAACACCTGGGAGGCCAAGGCAGGTGGATTGCCTGAGCTTACAGATTCCAGACCAGCCTGAACCAGAGCAAGACCTCGTCTAAAATATAAACGGGTGTTGTAGTCCCAGCTATTAGGGAGGCAAGAGAATTGCTTAAGCCCAAGAGTTTGAGGTTGCTGTGAGCTATGACACCATGGTACTCTACTGAGGGTGACAAAGTGAAACTCTGTCTCAAAAATAAAAAAATAAATAAAACTATTTCAAAAGAAAGTCTATTTCTAAAAGGAGTTAAATATGTGCATGCACAAATAAAAAACAAATGCTGATTTCTTATCTGAGCCCAAGGAGCAAGAAGACGCTCCATGTCAGAACCAGGCCAAGATCCAGGCTCTGTCTGGATGGAGTCTCACCCACTCGCTTCCAAACCTGCTTCCTGGGAGTGACATCTCATTTCTCTCATGTTTTATTGGCCAAAGTATGTCAAAGCCAGCCCCAACCTCCAAGAGCACAAGGAGGTGTATGGTGCCATACACCTTCTCCCTGGCACCATACCCCCTGGCGCCAGGGAGAAGAGCTTGGGGCTTCTGACCTCCGCAGACACTGCATTCTGCTTAAAACATTCAGCATAGTGTGCACTGACCCCTCCCACAAATATGAACAACCCTCCCTGCCCAGCCTAACACTCTTGTCCCACCATTCTTTAGCTGTTGCAAACAAGGACATTCCTCAGTTTTGGAACGGAATTGTTTCCAAATCAATTAATCACATAGTTATTGAGAAACTACCACATGCACGAAGCTCAGCTGCCCCAGGGCCTTTGCATTTTCTATTCCCTTGGCTTGCAATGCTCTGTCCCTCCCTCCTTGGGTCTCTGCTCCCTCTGTGCCCACCCCGTCCTCCATATTCACCCCATTGCTCTCCTGGCATCCACCTGGCATCTCTGGTTTGATCTACTTACTTTAGCACTGTCTGTCTCACACCAGACTGAAGACCACCCAGGGAGAGACTTCTTACACCACTGTCACCTCAGGGCCTGACACATAGTCAACCCTCAATAAAGAAGTGTTGATGGACACAAACAGGTGCAAAAAGAAAATCCTCTTTTGCAACCCAGAAGTCGTGATTCAGTAAGAGTTTCAATACATCTAAGAAGGAGTATTATGATACCTGAGATAGTTTAAAGGGATGGGAGTTGGCTAGGCACAGTGGCTCACTCCCACACTCTCAAGGTCTAGGTGGGAGGATTACTTGAGGCCAGGAGTTAGAGACCAACCTGGACAACACAGTCATACACTTGTCTCCATTAAAAAAAAAAAAAAAAAAAAAAAAAAAGGAAACTACTGAGGTGTGGTGGCATGTGTTTGTCCCTCATTTGTAAGGAGAATTACTTAAACCCAGGAATTTGGGCTATGATTTTACCCCAGCGTGGGTGAAGAGCAAGACCCTGTCTCTAAATAAATAAAAAAAAGCACAAGACATGAGAGAAACCTCAACTATTTTAATTTAATGTTCTAATTTCACGTTGGCATGTCAAGATGGCTTTTTTCTCTTAAAAGCCTTTATCTTGCAAACATGTCTGGAGTTGAAGGTGTTGGCATTACCCACTGATCTGTACTATTCTTATGTGTGCTGGCTTTAGGAACTAATATTATTTGAACATATTTATTTTTCCAAGAAGGTGTCAAATTGAGAACCAGGCAGATCAACCTACTCTACAAATTACTTTGAAGGAACTTGCTTGAAGAAATTAGATCCCAAAGATTCTTGGTGGGGAATTTAAGTTTTGCTCAGTACGTCTGTATTCAAGTGGAGATAAAAGAAGCCAAAATAAAAGAAAAAGAATCATGGGCTGACAGGACAACTGTGGATTGAGGGTCTGTTCTATTAAATAGGGTTGTCTTAAAGGGAGATTTTCAGTGACTCCAGCCTTTGAGGCACCAAAGCTACCCTGGATGAGCAGTGGAAGGAATCACAGGTGAAATTCTTAGAATAAAAATGTATTAATTTTGCCTAATGCCATAATTTAAAAACTTTATTACAAAAAAATAGAAATAAATAAGTATTGAATGGATAACTGCTATCACAAGGCTCACAGGGGGATTAGATGAAATGACAGGTGTGATTGTCCTTTGCAATCTGCTGTGCTTAGAGAGGGAAACTGAGGCTTAGAAAAGTATAATGACCAACCCAGGGCTGCACAGCCAGAGCAACAGACACCCAGCCCACAGCCCTCTCCCTGGGCCATATACCTGCCCACCCTGCCTCAGAGCCAGTGTTACAGAGACACACTTCCCCCAGTTCCCACAAGAATGCAGACCACACACAATCCAACATCACATGCACAGGGAGATGCCCACAACATAGACACACCTAGCCTCGCACACTCAGAAATTCTGTCCACACACCTGTCCTCACACCACACCACACACTGGCACTCCCACAGCATCAGAACACCAATGGCCCTGCATCACCATAACAACAGGCAGCTCTTGCTTCTGGGGGTGTGAGCGCAGCTGCCCAAGGGGGGATTTGAGAGGGGAGTTGAGTCATAGCTATGGCAGATGCTCTGTAGAGCTGGAATGGGCCAAACCCCCATGAAGACTCTTAGCGTCAGCCACAGGAGGGCTGTGGCCTGTGAGTGTGCCTGGTGTGCCCCAAATGGCATATGCCCAGAGCGTCACAAATGTCTCACTTAATCCTCACAATGTGCCTGCCAGAGACGCATTACCAGGGAGCCCATTTTGCAGATGATGAAACTGAGGCTCTGTGAGGGAAGTCCCTTGACTTGCTCAGGTCAAGTCTCCAGCAGGGCGAAATTTGAACCCAGTTCTACTGGACTATGAAGGGTCTTCTCACCACTGCCCTGGCCTGCCTCTAAGCCAGAAGGGCTCCCAGGAGCAGCCTCACCTTTCCCTGGTTTCAGCAATGTGCACAACCTTTCCAGATGGACCAAACAGTCGTCAGCTCTCCCTTGCACCAGAGGTGGCTCTGCCCCCTTGGAGCTCCCTTGATAGGTAGTGAAATTTCCAGCCTGAGCAGCAACCAAGCAGAGGAGCAACAAGTATTGGGGGAAAGGGTTGGACCAGATGGCCTTGCATTAGTCTTTGAGTTGCACATGACAAAAAAAAGTATTGGCAAGCAAACCCGGAAAGTGATAGCTCCTAGAAGAGCTGGATCCAGTTCTCAGATGTCACCAGGTACTGTTCCCAGAGTTCACTTTCTTCTCAGATCAGCTTCCCCTGGCCTTAAATAGCACTCACAGCTGCAGGCCTATGTCCCAGCTTAATGCTCCCAAAGCAAATACCATACACATTTGTCAGGTGAATGCTATAGGTGCCAATGCAGTTGGGCTCTAAATCTAAGTGGATCCTGGGGAGCAGACCTCAGGCAGCGGGAGCACTCTGAGTTCACACAAAGTTCATTCCTCTGCAACAAAACACCATCATCTCTGCAATGTCAAGCGACAGAAGCAGCCTTTACTGTGCACCAGGCCATGTCCTGAGCATGAGCGTGAACTCATAGTAATCCCACAGCAGCCCTACCATGCTGTCACAATATCCATCTCATGGATGGGAAAACTGAGTCACAAAGCTATGTCACCCGAGGAGGGATGGAGCCACACAACCCTCCAAAAAGCTGAGCTTCAGGAGGCTCCACCTCTGAACAAAGGCAGGATTGTCCTCCCAAAGCCAGCTTTGCCCAGGGAGGCAGAGGCTGGCACGGGGGCATCCACTCAGCTGACACCGACGGGCCCTTTGCCTGCTGCCACTACCTGTGGAGCTCAGAGGTCCAGCTGCTGTGAGTGGTCCTGTGTAAGTCTCTTTCTGTGCCCGCTTGAGTCCCCCATTTGGAAATGAGCACACTACTCCCTTCAAAAGCGTAATACTCACTTCAATGGCGGGACATTCTTGGGAAGCACAGTACAACAACTTTCTGTGAATTCTCACACAGTGGCCACATGTGGCTATGGAACATTTGAAATGTAGCTAGTGTGTTTAAATTTTAAATTTTATTTCTTTTTAATCATGGGAAATGTAAATGGCCATGCATAGCTGATGACAACCATGTTGAGTAGCCAAGCTCTAGGGTCCCAGATGAATACCAGATATTCATTTCAGTTTTGTTCTATTTCTTACCCACCCCCTACCCCACCCTCCAATTCCATGCCAGCAGCCTGACCCCTTGCATTTCCTCTCTAAGGGAGTTTTATTCATCATTCCACAGCCAGGAAAAGACAGTCACCTTCCCTCATGGCTGTTCTGACCCACAGCCCTCTCAGAGGGAGTGGCCAGATTCAGAGTGATCCCAGGACCTTTGCATCACTCTGGAAAAGAAGGGGAGAAAAATTATGGCTGAGATCCAATTTACCACTAGCCAGCAGGAAGGGAACTTAGAATAGGATATAAGGTGATTTAAAAAAAATAAGGAAGCAGGTGTTTCTGGCATTCATGGCTTCCTGACTAGGTCTCTACCAGGTGTGTACATACCTGTCTCCCTCCCTGCACATGCACAGCCCAGGTGTGTGTGGGCTTATCCCTCCCAACACTCCTGTGCTGAGTGTCCAGCAGTTCCTGGAACCCTAGCATGTTTCTCTACCTGCCCTGCCACCTTCCATGCCCTGGGCCCCTGCTCCTGGGCAGTAACCAAGAAATCCTAAAATGTAAATTGTTAGTTTCCTGTAGCTGCTGAGACAAATTACCACACATTTGGTGTCTTAAAACACAGAATTTTATTTTCTTACAGTTTTGGAGACCAGAAGTTCAAAATCAGCATCACTGGACTCAAATCAAGGTGCCGGTGCAGGGCGGTGCTCCCTCTGGAGGCTCCAGGGAGAAAACATCTGGTGGCTGTTCTGGTTTTCCCTGCCTGTGCCTATGTCAGTCTGTCTCCACTTGGGTGGCTGCACCGTCTCCTCGGAAGGGGGGGGGGGGGGTCAAGCCTCTTCTGCCTCTCCGTGTAAGGACTAAGGATGGCACTTAGGGAGCCTCTAGATAACCCAGGATAATCTCTTCATCTAAAGATGCTTAACTTTGCACATCTGCAAAAACCCTTTTCTTATTGTAAAAAGGACACTCACAGGTATCAAGGATTAGGTCGTGGCTATCTTTGGGGGCTATTTTTACCACCAACAGTGCACCATGACGGGTCTGAGCAAGACCCTCAGCCCCTCTGTTGTCAGTTCCTAAAGCTGGCTGTGGGGAGCCGTGCACAGTCACAGACAGAAACCTAGCAGCAGCAGTACTGTAGGCCCTGTGAGCCCGTGGCCTCCGCCTGCTGAGAGCTCCCAGCTTGGTGGGGCTATCAGGAGCACAGAGAGATATGGGCAGGTCCCAGGAAGAGGAAGGAATGAACGCAGAGAGGTGTGTTGTGGCCCAGTGCCTAGCAGGACATCCTCAGACAGCGTCTCATGTTTCCCACAGCCCTCCTTTACAGATTAGAAAACAGAGTCTCACAGAGGCCACAGTGAAGAACACCGTGCAGCCCATCTTGGAACAGCCCCACAGAGCAGGTATTATCAGTTCCAAGTTACAGGAGGAGGAAGTGTCTGCTCAGAGAGGCGAAGTGACTTGCCCAAGGTCACACAGCAACAAGTGGAGGCGGTGTGGTCCCCTCCACCCACTGACTCCAGAGTCCACGTTCTTTTGGTGCCTCAGGAGGACACCTGGGACCATAATGAGAGCTGGTGTTAGAGCATGGACAGTTTGTGAGGAAGCAGAAGAGGAGGACATTCTGAATTCTGAAAACTAAATGGACCAACGTGCTTTTCTGGCTTCAGGAAGGTAACCTATAGATGGGGGTCTATGTCTCTGCTAGTGGGCATGTTCCTCCTCTCAGGGGCCCCATGACATGTTCTCACGGCATACATCCCCAACAACAGGTGGTCATATGGGGACAGGCCAAATCAAAAGTGCTTGTGTTCACCCCACGTCCTGCTACAGCCCCTCCCTCCCTTCAATTCCCCCCGCCCCCTTTTATCTGCTTCTGACCCACATGCCCAGGAGAGAGGCAGTGATGAGAGAAGCAGGGATTGGGCTTAGCTGAGAGCACCCTCATTTCAGGGACCTGGGATAGCAGGAAGGGCCAAGGACAGGCCCAGAGGAGCAAGCTTGACGCGGGGCCATTCTTGCCTCCAGCAGGAACCACTGGGAATGGGGTGAGCCTCACTCAGTATCCTCCAGGCTCCAGGGAGGCACTCTGATGGCACAGAGGTGTGCACACATGCACCCAAGTGTGTTGACAGACCCACGGACCCCACCTCTCACCTGAGCCCTTAACCACAGTCAGACACCTACACAAGCGGCAGGACGCTGCCAAAGCACATGCAGCCAAGTGCTCAGGCTAAAAACTCTGGAGTGTCCTGGACTGCTTGCCTTCTCCCCTGATTGAAACCTTTTCACCCCACCATGGCCACCACCCTGGCCAGGTCCCCTGCTCTTGCCAGGGCCCCTTGCAGCACCCAGGGTGCGCTGTGAGGACCTAGGGGAGGCGGCAGGGGCCCACACTCAGAGTCAGAACCAGAGACTTCTGACCCTCTCTGTCTCTGTTTCCTCCCTCAGCCCACAGCCCTCCTCACTGTCCCTGGCAGAGCTCCTGCCTCAGGACTTCTGTACTCACTGTGCTTGTGCCAGACATGCAATCCCCTGCATCCGTCCTTCACCTCCTTTGGGTCTCCACTCAAAGACCATCTTCTAGGCCAAGCATGCTGGCTCACGTCTGTAATCCCAGCACTCTAGGAGGCTGAGGCAGGTGGATTGCTTAAGCTCAGGAGTTTGAGAACAGCCTGAGCCAGAGCAAGACCCCGGTCTCTAAAACTAGCCGGACATTGTGGCAGGCATCTGTAGTTGCAGCTACTCTGGAGGCTGAGGCAAGAGGATAGCTTGAGCCCAAGAGTTTGAGGTTGGTGTGAGCTATGACGCCATGGCACTCTACCAAGAAGACAAAGTCAGACTCTGTCTCAGTAAAAAAATAATATTAAAAAAAAAGAAAAAAGACCATCTTCTGTCTTGTAACTACCAGGCTGTTTCCCTCACCCTCCAGGATACTTGTTACCTTCCAGAGACTTATGTTTACTTATCTATTTTGTCTGTCTCTCCCCTGCCCCTGCCATCACTTAGAATATCATCTCCATGAGGACACAGATTTTTGCCTGCTTTGGTCACTGTCACGCCCCACACCCCCCAGCCCAGTGCCTGGCACATCAGAGGCGCTCACACCTGTGGAATGAAGGAACACACGAAGACTCAGACACAGGGGAAAGCAGGCAGGAACAGGTGACCTGTGTATGCCTGTACATACAGCACTGGGAAGCCTGCAGGACATATGCACAGCCACACAGGCCCAGGGACCCTGAGCCCAAAGCTGCCCTTGGCCCAACAGGGGCCCTGGGCCAACCTGGCCTGGCTACTTAGGCAGCTGGAGTACTCATCCTCACTGAGCCAGCAGCCTTTTCCCACACTGCTGGGCTTCTGAAGAGAAAGGACAAGCTCCCTCTGCTGAACTCCAGAGCAGACAGCAGAGACCACAACCATGCACAGTGCCAGTCTGGTGAGTGGGGCCCCCAGCACTACTCTCCCTCCCGCCTCCGCTGCCTTCCTGAATCATTGCTGCCCCCAAAAGCAGCATGCACACGGCCAGAGCAGTCCCACCAAGAAGGGGGGACTGAGGAAGGAGGCCAAACACCCGGAGCAGTCCCGCTGAGCAGAATGGGGGTGGGGCTGTAGGGGGAGACTGAGCCAGCCAGCTGACCCCCTCCGGCACCTCCCCAGTTATTAAAGCAGACTTCCCAGCCCCACCCTGGCTCTGCAGTCACCTCCCAAGCAATCTGACCCAGCCTGTGGGGGCTCCCGGGAGCACCCAGGAGCGAATGGGCGTGCAGCCGCCATGTACACTCCCACCAGCTGTCCTCTCCAGTCCAGCTTATCACTGAAGACTTTCCGACAGAAATCGATAGAAAACCTTTTATCTCCTTCCCCATGGCAGCTCAGGCACAGGCCTCAGAGAAGAGCAGCTCCTGTTACTATGGTGACCTTCCTGGACTTCACGGGCTCCTTGCTCCCTCCCCAGCCCCCTTCCTGCTCCTCCCATCCCTTCCCTGCCCTTCAATCATTCCTCACTCCCTCCCCTCCCCTGCCCCTCACTCATTCCTCATCCCCTCCCCTCCCCTGCCCCTCACTCATTCCTTATCCCCTCCACTCCCCTGCCCTCACTCCTTCCACACCCCCTCCCCTCCCCTGCCCCTCATTCATTCCTCACCCCTCCCCTCCCCTGCCCCTCAGCTCATTCCTCACCCCTCCCCTTCCCTGCCCCTCACTCATTCCTTATCCCCTCCACTCC